>JAUMHN010321888.1:0-42214 GCA_032360265.1 Heliamphora ciliata | reverse complement strand
ATTTGTAACGATTATATATATATATATATATATATATATATATATATATATTGTCTTTATATTTATTTAAACTGCGTGGATGATATATAACTATTTTATTTATTTTTGTTAATTTTAATTAATTTAAAATTTTCGATTTTAATTAAATTTTGTAAAAGGAAAATAAAATTAAAATTTTTTAATTAACAAGTTATAATTAAAAAGAAAAACTTTAGATATTTTATTTTTTACAAAATAACACGTTTAAGATTATTTTTTAATAAATTAGATATTTTGAAAAAATGTGAAAATTAATTTCTATTTTTTGGATTAATTAAATGGAAAAATATTTAATTTTAACAAATTATTTTTTCGAAAAATGTGTAACGTAAAAATAAAATATTTGATTTTCTTTATTCAGTACCTTAACTGTAAAGTAATTAAAAAACTGTGGAAAAACTTTACATTTATTGGTAATTTTATTTGTTACGCATTAAAATACTAAAAGATAGTTTGACAGACCAAAATTTTTTGGATCGTGTACATAAAAAGATGTTTTGAAATCTTTCGGATTGCGTGTTTTTTCAAAATTAATAACTTTAATTTAATTAAATAGATTTTTATAACCCTAAAAAATATTTTAAAAAATTAAGCAGGAGAGAAAATTTATTCACAGATAAATCTCGCAATCTCCATCACCAGTTCGTAGTGATGTAATTAATTCTACGTATAGGCAATGTAGCCTTCCTTCCCATCAGACAGAATTAATTGTGGTATTACCGGTACAAATCTCCTTCAGGGATAATTCTGGATAATTGTTGATATAGATCACTTCTCCATCAAAAAGGTTCATTGCGAAACGATTGATTTGGAATTAGATGGTGGTTAACACTTAACTGTAAATAATAGTATCCTCCCCATTTGAATTACTGCTATTATTTACTAGATCGAAACTATGTCAGCTATTTAATTTTACTTGACATGGTCTGTTGCCTAGATAGTAAAATTAATAGGAATTGGCCTGTCTGGACAAACGATGGATTGTAGACATCATCGCATTGAGGCATGCTATTCACAGGGTACTAGGCTGCTGGTGGATTTTTTTTAAATGGTAGAGGGAACCAATTTTAAAATAAATTCAAAATTTTACTCGTTATAATTAACGGTTATTTTATTCTCAAGATTAAAATAGCTTTCAATCTATTCGTGACCATTCTCAAAGAAAACAAAGAAACAGGACCAAACTATGTAGACTGGAAAAGAAACTTGTATATAGTTTTAACTACCAAGGATATTCCTTCAATGCTAAGAAATATATTTGTTTCTGGAAAAGGTTCTTTCTCTTGACCGAAAGACATGAAGAAGAAAAATATTCAGAAATAGGGTGACACGATTTTCAGGGTAGTTAGTGGGCCACGAACTGGTGTGAAAAAATAAAAAAATAGATGTTTTCACTGCAACCAGACACGACATTAGAAAAAATAATGTCCAGTATTTCTCAGAAGGTAGAAGCAGCAAGGTAATTTTTATTCAATAGTTGTGAAAACATGTTTGGTGGTGTTATCTACAGGTACTTAGTGTGTAGATACGGAAGCCACTAATAATGTTTGCAATTCATTATAGGAGTTCCAGAAAATTCAACAACTTAGTGATGGAAAAATTTACCTGTATATGGGCAATAATACAAAGGTGACAGCAATTACAATGGGAGATGTCACTCTTAGTTTTAGTAAAGATCAAGTTTTAATATTGAGAGATTTTCATTATGTACCTTCCATTAGGATGAACTTAGTTTTCGTTTTTAGAATGGTTAAAGATGGATATTTGGTTTATTTTAATAAATGTGTTATTAAGGATAATAAACGGATTATCTGTTTTGATACATTGGTGGATAATCTTTATGTTATTAATCCAATCTCTCCTACACTATAATTGACTAAAATGAATAATGCATCTAATTTACCATATAAGAGAAACGATCATTCTTTAATGAACAAAATATTTCTTTAGAACTTACGCTTGGGTCATATTAATCTAAAAAGAATAAATAGACTGGTAGAAAATGAACCTTTGAGTTCATTGGAAGTGAAGGCACTTCTAGTTTGTAAATCTTGTTTAGAGAGTAAGATGACTAAGAGGTTGTTTTCAGTTAAAGGCTATAGAGCTAAAAAACTGTTAAAACTAGTTTACTCTGATGTGTGTGGTCTCCTATGACTATTCGGGCTAAAGGTGATTTTGAGTACTTCGTCAGTTTTATTGACGACTACTCAAGGTATGAATACTTTTACCTAATACACTGTAAGTCTGAATGTATTAAGAAATTCAAAGAATTCAAAATAGAGACAAAGAAGCATATGGGTAAAAGTATCAAATCACTATGATCCTACCGTGGTAGAGAGTACCTCTTTGGAGAGTTTAGGGACTACTTTCGTCAGAAAAAATTATATCCCAGTTGACTGCATCAAGCACTCCGCAGCAAAATAGTGTAGATAAAAGAAGGAATAGAACTCTTATGATGATGGTAAGGTCGATGATGAGTTATTCAGAATTACCCGATTCATTTTAGGGACTTGTCTTAGAAACAACGGCTTATATTCTAAACTTAGTACATTCTAAGTCAGTACCTTGTACTCCCGCAAAATTGTAGATCGGGCGCAAGCCTAGTTTGAGATATATTCGGATTTGGGAGTGTTTAGCACATGTGCTGAAAAGAAACGGGAGTAAGTTGGAACCAATGACAGAAGTCTGTTTCTTTGTCGGGTATCCTAAAGGAACGAAGTGTGGTTTATTTTATAATCTTAAGGATCAAAAAGTCATTGTTAGTACTAATGCCTAATTCTTGGAAGAGATTTATATTATGAACCCCAGGTCCATAAGTAAAATTGTTATAGAAAAATGAAAAAAAATACTAGTAGAATGAAAAAGGAACCACAAGTTACTGATATCCCATTATCTCGTCGTAGTGGGAAGATTATGGGGGCAGGTGCAGATCCTGAACAAGGTGCTACCATTAACATGGTAGATGAGTGTATGGGTAATAGTGCACAGATTTCAGATTCTACACAGTGTGTTACTACTAGTACACAGACGCAAGTAGTGCCTCATCGTAGTGGGAGGGTTGTTCATCAACCGATCGGTATATGTTCTTGGGAGAGTCTTTTGATAGGATCCCGATATAACTAGATACCGAATTCTGTAACTACAATGAAGCACTCTAGGACAAAGATGTAGATGTTTGGCAAAAGGCTACGAATGTAGAGATGAAATCTATGTATTCTAATCAGGTCTAAAAACTTGTAGAACCACCTGAAGGGATAAAATCCATCGGATGTAAGTAGATCTACAAGAGAAAGAGAGGAGCAGATGGGAAGGTTAAAACCTTCAAAGCTAGGCTTGTTGCAAAAGGATTTACTCAGAAAGAAGGGATCGATTATGAGAAAATATTTTCACCGGTAGCCTTGCTTAACTCTATCCGAATTCTCTTATTTATTGTGGCTCATTTCAATTACGAAATTTAGCAAATGAATGTCAAGATATCTTTCCTTAACAGAAGTTTTAACGAGTGTATCTATATAATATAACCATACGATTTCATAGAAAAGGGTCTGGAGCACATGTTGTACAAGCTTAAGAGATCCATTTATGAACTTAAGCAGGCATCGAGGTCTCAAAATACTCGATTTGATCATGGCATAAAGTCTTATGGTTTTGATCAAAGTCCAGATGAGTTCTGTGTGTATAAGAAGTGTGACAGAAGCGTGATAGTCTTTCTAGTACTTTATGTAGATGATATCTTGCTTATCGAAAATGATGTGGGGGTGTTATCTTTGGTAAAAGTATGGTTATCTGAGCAGTTCGATATAAAGAACTTAAGAGAAGTCAATCACATCATTGGGCTCAAACTTTTACGAGATCAAAAATAAAAGATGTTGGGCTTATCACAAGCACAAGCAAAATATATTGATGATATTCTTGCTCGTTTTAGTGTGCAGGATTCTAAGAAAATGTTTCTCCCTTTTAGTCATGGAATCACTCTATCCAAGGATCAGTATCCTAAGACACCTGATGAGATAGAGAAGATGAAAGTGGTTCCTTATGCTTTGGCAGTAGGAAGTCTAATATATGTTATGCTTTGTACAAGACCTGACGTATGCTTTGCTGGCATGTGGATCAAGGAAGCCCTCAACTTCCACCTCGGCAGCTGCCTGCTCTGCCACTGCCTGTGTCTCAGCAGCTGCGTGGGTCTCTCGAGCCTTGTTCGAGAGAGAGTGAGGGAGCTAGAGAGAGAGAGTGGACATGTGAGAATGAGGCCTTACCCGCGCGCTTGGGTAGCCTTATGCGTGTTTGAAAGTGGCGGTCGCTACCTTAGAAGGTGGCGACGGCGAGCTCTTTCAAACGTCATGTGGCAACCTCCACCTTTGTGGGGAATTGGAGATGGCAACCGCCACATATCCAAACATCACGTCACTTGTCTTGAGATTTGCACCGGACGACCGCCAACTGCGAAGTTGGCGGGTACATGTTGTTTGCCATGATGATGTTTTGGGGGTATTCATTACTCCTTGGGGGTTGTTTGGAGCATGTTTGGGTGTTTCGGTTATGCTCTATAACTCACCACGACAACTACCTTTTTCGATTTCTCTAAGGAACGCCGACGGGTAGGGCAATCCATGCACACTTTTTCGGGGACTAACCCGATGGGTAGGGTAGCCTACTTGCACAAGTTTTAGGTCTTTCACCACGGAGCTAGTCAAGCCCAACTTATCACATTCACATCAACCATCCTCAGTTCAATATTCGACTAACACATCATTATTCATTAACCACCAGGAGTCCATCTCTCAATTCAATTTAATAATCATAACATCTCAAATCTTGTTCACTAATCACTAAATTTAACCCATCATTCTAATTTAATATTCCACTGATCATATTATGTCTCATTTTTCTCCAATTTAACTATTTATTTAAGTCAAGTTAATAATATTCAAAGTTTCAACAGTTCACCATTTTCTCATTATAATTACATTAACAATCCTTCTTCCAATTTCACAACATATGTTTTAAACACAAACTTATTGTGGTTTTACATCCATTATCTCTGAAGTCATCTACCGTCGCTATGGGTTCATCGATAGACTAAATTTACATTACAAAACTTAAGTCAATGTTCATCATAACATCTATAAGCATAATTTAGCCATTCTGCATATTGTTTTGATTTAAACTCATAATTGTTGAATTACGTTCTACATATAAAATTCACCAATTTTGATATAAAATCATGAATGTAACTTCAAATTCATAGTCAATCCAAGATTCATACAATTTGAAGTCACAAATTTTACAATTTCAAGTTACAAATCCATGTTATTCACAATGTGCACCCATTTTGTTGTTCTCTTCAGACTAGGGTGAAACGAAATTAAGTATTCCAAGATCAAATTAGAACTTTAGTAGATCACCCAAATATAACCTTTGAGCTATAAATTCAAATTCACAACTACAATTTCTTGAGTTAGCTCCATCTAAGGTTCCATTTACAAATTTATATAATACGTGATTTGAACTTTTCATTATACTATCAACGAACATCATTATTCATATCCATGCAGTTGGCTAATTCCAATTCAAGTTTGCAAATCACATTAACCAGTTAATCATTACATTATACCATTTTCAAATCAATATCAGATATCTCAAATCTTGTTTCACCTTTCTCATTTTAACTATATAAATTCCATATCATGTTTCATATTTGCATACCAACGACTTACAAACCATACAACTTTATCATGTAAGATTAAATATGTCATAATCTTTTTGACTTTCTTCAATTAAAGTGTCAAGTCAATTTACCCATTCTAAACTGATCAACCATGGAGCTTTAGCAATACTTTAATGAATCAAATATAATTATCTCATTCATATATTCTAACTTTACCCATCCATTTCATGAATCAGGACTAAACATCATAACCTAAGTTTCTAAAGGTTTAAAGTTTCAATGATTTAGCCATCGATTCAATACAATAGGTTCGAAACACAATCCTATTTTAGTTTCTCGTCAATTAATCCTCAACTTACTCGTCTTTAATATAAATGCGACAATAAGCTCATAATTCATTACATCACAAGGTTCGAACAATTATTCACAAATTTACAAGCTTTTCATTTTATCCAATTACAAAGATCCAAATTCGTCTTCTAAGAATCAAGATTGTAAGCCATAAAATTTGTTAGTGTCTTTACAATTCTCCCAAGATCTCACTTGAATTATCAATTTAACATGCAAGTCATATATCAACAAGTTAAATTATATAGTTCTGATAACCCTTTCAAAAGCCCAAATTAACCTCATTTTCTGAGATAACCTGTCAACTCACGAATTTAAGCTAGGTTTAAATTAAAACTCACAATATCGTCTTTTGATGATTCAATCTCAGTGTAGGCAAAACATTACCTTCCCTTTTCTTATGATTTAAGTCTATTAAGTTTCTAATCTTGCTTCTTAATCATGAGATTAATTTGAAAAGCTAACCTTAAGTCAAGTACAATACCCATTAATTAAATTCTCATATCTTCCATAACTCACAAGTTATCCCAAACTTACCGACTTAATATTTTGTGGATACATATTCAACATGCTTTAACATGGCTCACATTCTTCTTAAATTACTCCAGTTTTATTTATTTTGTCAAATTAACATAAGACTAAATTAACTGTTGCAAATTAATTTAGGGTTTGTAATTCATCTAACTCTTCATTAAATCCAATTTGTAGTTCCCAAATCACTATTAGACATGACTTAGATTACCACTTTCAACATCAATCAACTAACTATTTGATTTGACCTCGTTCTCTAGTTCACCCTATCACAAGTAAACTATACAGTATTTATATACATTCCAACCCACCATTTTAAACTCAATTTTCGTGAATCTCATATTCTAATCACATGACTTAAGGGTTTACCACGCCATCTTCCCAAATCTTATATCTTAGTCAAACATTTAATCTTTACATTACTATTTAACAAGTTATATGGTTCAAAGTTCCCTTGGTTTCTCCATATTTCAACCCTTTTTGTACAATTTTCTTAAAACCAATTCAATTACACTAGCTTAACTAATCCTCACCTTAACACGATTAGAATTTCTCATTATTAAATTCTTAAGTCATCAAATTTCAATTATAGATTTATTCATAGTTCGCATTTTTTTTTTACCTATCAATCAAACGCTTGGGTTTTAATAAAACTTCAAAGAATTCAACACAATCCATAGCAAATCACCATAATTAGTCTAAATCCTACTTGGTTGAGCCTTTGGAGCTTCGAAAACCACCAAATCCTGCCACCTAGGGTGGTTTTCGGCAATTTGGGATTTCTCCCCTAGAAGCTTCAAATTGAGAGCCTTACTATGTGGCCTTGAATCTCACCCTTGTAGCATCCATTTTGTTGTCCAAGAATCAAAGAAGACACAATGAATCAAAGGAGAGGAGAGAAAAATCTGGCGGAAAAGAAAATAGGGGTTTGCCGCCGAGACTTAGGGTTGGAATTTTCGGTTTCAATTTGTTAATTCTATGCATTAATCTGGGTTGGAATTTTAGGTTTCAATTTGTTGATTCTATGCATTAACCTCTCAAACCTTGAAGCAAATGAAGAATTAATACAAGAATCAACCTACATAACACAAAAATTTGGACAGAAATTGAAGGAGGGGGAGCCGCGGAGGAAGAACGGAGCGGAAGACGCGCGGTGGAGAAGACCAGTAAGAGAGAAGCAGAGACGGCGTCAGAGAGAGCGTGAGAGAAACAAAGATGGAGAAGGTCGGTAACAGGGTGGTGGTCGGCGGCGCCGTGGATGACAATAGCGGCAAGGTTGGACGGTTCGGTAGCATGAAGGGAGAGGTCGCACGGTGATGGTCATGGTTTTAGAAGGAGTGCTAGAGTCATGCCCATTTGTATCCTTAACCTTACTCAAGATTTTTTTTTTCACTACCACCCAACCACAAATTTAATTCTTATCATATATAAAACACCTTTGAAATCACATTATTAAAATTTTTGGATTTTACTGAACTAATCATGTATTAATATCTCAGGATATCCCGATATGCCAAACCCAAACAATCAGGAAATATTTATTGTCAAAAAAATATTTTTTGCAAATTTAATTATGTTAAATTAATTAATTAGAACTGTACAGAGTCATTACAACCTTCTTCCTTAGAGAATTTCGTCCCCAAAATTCGATACTAGGTCTTAGAACTAAAAGTCTTTATGTCGATCATCTGCAGTTTTCATTCTAAGAACTCATTATATTCTAGCATACTTCACATTCTTATCTCTCATTACCATGATTTGGACACTCGTCACACTTAGTTTCTTAAACACCACTCATACTCATTCGGGACTATCAATTTTCATTACAACCCACATAACGCATTCTGCACGACTATAAGATTTCCCAAAACATCTTTAAGTGTACAAGATTCCAAAGATTCTAGTTCGCCAAACCATCTTTTCGTATTTAAATGTGTAACAAATAAAATTTAATAAATGCATAGTTTTTCGTTCAGTTTTTCAGGTAAGGTAGTGATTAAATGTAATTATTTATTTTATTTTTCATCATGTATTTTTTAAAAAATAATAATTTATTTTGATTAAATATTTTTCTATTTAATTAATTCAAAATTCGGAATTAAGTTTTACGTTTTTTCAAGATATCCAATTTTTAAAAAAATTATCGTAAACATGATATTTTGTAAAAAAATAAAATATCTAAAGCATTTTTATTTAATTAAAATTAATTAATTAAAAAAAACTTAATTTTATTTTCCATTATAAAAATATTTAAAATCAAAATTTTAAATTAATTAAATTAACATAATAAATAAAATAGATATGCAATCATCCATACAATTCATATATATATAAACACGATGCATATATCTCGGTTGTATAATTCAAGTGAAACGTTGAAGCGTTTCAGTCTCTCGAAGAGAATAAGCTATAATAATCCTTTTTTATCTTTGATTCATGTGTCTTAATTGCATCAGACTTTCTTGATACTATTTGATATATCAATATATATCAAATTAGTCTCGCATTTATCAGAAAACCAACACAAAGCTGCCCCAGGAGAGAGAAACCGTCGGCACACCACCAGCCACTGCTGGCGCCACCTAGCCGTTGCCTTCAGGCCACTCCTGCTGCCTCATTCGAGCTCCGTTTTCGACGAATTTTATACCGTTGGAAAGATCTTAAAATATGGGATTTTTTTGTCAAAAAATTTCTAGAAAAATGCTCAAAAAATGGGGAAAGAAACTGCCCGAACCACAAAAAATGCTGCTTGCCGCAACAGCACTGCGCCGCCAACTTTTTGAGGCTTTTTCAACCTCTTTCCGAACTCCGTTTTTGGCATACTTTATATTGAAAGAAAGCTCTCGAAAAGTATTATTTTTCAATAAAAAAAAATTGCTCAAAAGACGCTCGAAAAAATGCCAAAAAATCGTCTGGAACAGACTGCTGTCGCTCCTGTGCGCCGTCGCTTGGAACCACCAACTTCCCGAGGCCGTTCTGGGCTCATTCAAACTCCATTTTCGACATTCATTATATTGATGAAAAACTCTTGAAATATAGAATTTTTCCGTCAAAAAAATTTCAAAACTACCCAAAAAAAGGCTAAAAAACCAGCCTGAAACCACTGCCGCCGGACCACTACGCCGCCGCCGCCGTTGCTACCCTATTTGGGCTTTTTCTTGTGCTTATTTGGTGCTGGTTTTTGTGAAAAAATAGCTTGAATATCCAGCATGATTCTTTGAAGAATGCCTCAAAAAAAGTGGCAAAACAGCCCCAAAACAGCCCCCATAACTTGCTACCGGGCACCGCTGTCGCCAACCTATTTTTGTCGCCTGTCGTGCTGCCTTTTTGGACTAGTTTTGTTTTGTTTTGTTTTTAATTTTTGACAATATTTTAAGGTATATTTTACTACTACTTTATGTTTAAAAAATTGCCCAAAAAACAATCCCAAAAATGGCTCAAAAAATCATTAAAATCGTTGCAGGAAAAGAAGCTGATGGTGGGCTGTTTCGGTGATTTTTTCTCACTATTTTTGGCTGTTTTATGTTATTTTTAATACATAAATACTGCAGAAAAACTAACTGAAAAAATCATTTAACACCATTAAAAAACTTACCGCGATTCGTGACCCATTAAAATCCCAAGCCACCGCCGGTGCCACTGCCGTTCTTCGTGTTCTTGGATATAATCAACCTATTTTTAAATAATCTAAACAGATATTTAAAAATATAAAACTAGCTATTACATCGATCCTATATCCCGAAGGCTCACATTCGATCTATCATAGCCAACCTCCATGATTTTAAAAAAAATCATCATTCACAACCATTCATTCAAACATGAAATTAAATAACAATCATAAAATCGGGATTAGAACGCCTGCAAAATAAAGTTAGTAACAGTTCTAAAACTACCCAGCTCCTATAACCGTAAACAAAAAATAAAATGGCTCTAATACTAATTATTGGAGACAAGACTGTCAAAATTTTTATTTTTAAAAACGATTATCTGAAAAAATAACTGGACGGGCAAACGCCAAAACAGGCTTTAAATAAAAACTTTTGATGACGAACGATCAAAATAAAATCCGTGCATCCGAAATTAATTTATCATAATACCTTTTTATCTGTCGAATCTTCAACAACAATTTGAATCCGAGTTGAAACTCCTATCAACTCTTCTACTGTATTCTTTTATGCGATTCTCAGATATAGTGTGGGTTATAATTTTCCGAGGACTCTTACCTGCAGAATCTAAACAACTTTAGTCTTAAAGGCAAGTTATGAAACTGGTTCAGCCTACCCGCATATTTATAGGGTTACAGTAGAAAACTGGGAAATAATTATGAGTAAGACTTCTAGTGGAACACAGACACATATCAGTAGTTTTCGCAATTAAGCAAATCTCATAGCGATAACTACAATTATGAAAAATTAGTAGCGGTTTCTATAATTTTTATAAAATACTGAATTACAGTTCACACTACTGAAGAACTATAATTGCACTCTGACCTATAATCTTAAGATCATATAGCATTGAGCTTCTATTATTAAATGCTTATTATTTCTCTCCATGTGGAAACCTGGTTTGTTTTATTAATCATTAATTAACTATGTTAACAAAATTAAATACACGGTGATAAATCTTGAGGGCAAATATGGTGTTTGTATATGTGATTAATCCCATGAAGTTATAAAATTTTAATTTTAATTTTAATTTTTTTTATTTGAGTCTAAGTAGTGTAAATTAAGGATCTAATTATGTTTCTTTTCAATTGAATAAGTATTAAGTGGGAGTGTAAAATGAGCAACGTTCTAGACATTCTAGAAACTTAGCTATTAAATGATAAAAAGTTAGAAACTGAAACTCGATCATCTACAGATTGAGAATGGAACTTATATTAAATTTTGTTGGTTTGGAAAATTCTTACATACAAACCCAAATTCAAGTTATTGGAATGTTTTGGTTGTATGAAAAATGGATGAAATTGGTGGGTTGATTTTGTGGTATAAGAATTTTGTGAAATAAAGATTTGCTTAACAGCTAAATTCCAAAAATGGGAAACTTTAACTTGTCAGTTACAATATATGAAATCTAACTACGTGGTTGGACTTATGGCTTACTTGGCATGAAATAAATGGTTTAATAAAATTCTTAACGTTTAATAAAATTCTAAAGTCATGAAACTAGATGGTTTGTGGATTAGTGAATAAAAAACCTAAGTCTACATCAAGGTTTGGAAGATTTCATCAAAGCTTGGTTAGATTCCGAATATTTAACTCGTTTTCATAAAAAAAAAATGAAGGAAAAGTGAACGTATGAAGAACTTAAAGAACCACTGGTAGTATGTAACTTGTTAATTCGGGGTGGGATGGTAATTCTGTAAATAATTCGTAAGATTTGGAAAGGTGGTGCACATAAATTTCAACTTATGTAACTTAACGTATACTTTCATGGAAAAAGGGGTTCAATACATGAATGGCTAAGACATGAAAAAGAATCAAATCAATTTTTAACTATGTAATATGTTGGAGTTAAATCCACCACTTGGAACTTATTGTATGAATTAGGTGTGAGTTCATTGTGTAGTGATATAATATAGATATAATGTAGGATAATGGTGTGACAGATTGATAAGGAAAAACTAATTCTCATTGTTGAGAATTACACGAAGAGATATCTAGCTTAGGTGACTAATGAAATGGGTGAAATGTATTGATTTATGTTAATGAAGATTTTAATTATGTTCTTGATCTGATATAGTTATAACCAAATCTTGGAATTGCTGATAGAGTCTTATGAGTTATTAGTTTAAATCGGAAGATTTGCATTGAGGATTTAATTGGAGAGAACTTGGGAAATTTTGATTTTAATTATGTTCTTGATCTGATATAGTTATAACCAAGTCCTGGGATTGTTGATAGAGTCTTATGATTTATTAGTTTAAATTGGAAGATTTGCATTGAGGATTTAATTGGAGAGAACTTGGGAAATTTTGGAACATTTGAATATTCATGGCTCACATATTGAAAGTTTATAATAACATGGTTTTAAGTATATATGAATTGGACACAGGTTGAATGAAAGAACTATGAAAATTTGTTTCTTGTGAATCAATGAACTATGAGTTTGTTAAATGTATAACAAAAAGACGATAATATAAAGCTTGATTTGGGAGTTATGATATGGAATTGAAAATGGAATAAAACAACGGTTTTTGAATGTGACATAAGATGATGTGATTGTGAAATTGGAATGGGAGATGGACTCTCTGCTTTTTTTTTTATGAATTTTTATATGGATAATCAAATATTGAACCGATGATGGTTGATGTGAAAGTGATAAGTTGGGTTTGACTAGCTCCATAATAAAAGATCGAAAACTTGCGCAAGCTGGGTGCCGTGTTCCCTCGGGTTAGTTCCCGTAAAACGGATTTGGGTACTGTGTTTCCTCGGGTGAGGTCCGTAAAATGGGTATTGTCGTGGTGAGTTATAAAGTTATCTAATACCCAATGGTTTCGCGTAGTCTATTGGAGGAATAAGGAGGGGTTTTTATATGCTGCACTAGACGTCGGTTCAGTATTGAATTGATGAAATAAAATGTAATTGTGGATAATAAACTAATGAACTGAAAAGAAAGTTAATGGTTTTATAATAGACAAGCGTGCGTTGGTATTCGATAACTTATTGAAAAGAAAATGAGAATGAAAGTGAGAACTAAAGAAAGATAAAGAGAAATTATAATTTATGTCAAGAGAAGAAAATTAGGGAAATAAAAGGATTTCAACCATTGAATTGAACTGAATAATGAGCCTAATAAGAATGAGGAGATAGACAGATAAATGAACAGTTTTTATAAAAAGAATTTAAATCTAAATGTGAGATAACAAACCAAAGAAAATGGAAATATAGATAAAGAACTAATGAATTGAAGAGAAAGTTAATGATTTGATAATGAATATGGTGGGAAAAATGGTATTTGATAATTGATCAAAGAGAAAATGGAACGGGAAATCAAGAACTTAAGGAAGATAAAGAGAAAATGTATTTAATGAAAAAGAAAAGAAAGGAAAAGGAAAATGGGAGATATGAGGGTTTGGTGATCAAGGAAAAAGAGTAACGAGTTTAATAATAATGATAGATGGGAACGAACACAAGACGAATTAAGAAGAATTGGATAATTTAAGAAATTATGAAATGAGAAAAAAAAATAATTGACTGTTGTTGCATAATATCATACTCATCCACACCTCACAAGTTATGCATTCCACTTTCTTTAGTTTTTCTCCTACGAATTTTGGCTCAGGTTGTCTATATCCAATGTTTTTCAGGTTCTAAAAATAAGAGAAGGCGCAGAGGCACTCTAAGGTTTTGAAGAATGAAGAACATGAACTTAATTTTTTTTTTGATGGAGTCATGTAGTTATCTTTTGAGAAGTGTAAAGAATTTAAAGAATGTAACTTATGTATGCATGTTTGGGCTAGATTCATCTGCTCTGATGTTTCACATTGTATAACTTTAAGAATCTAAGAATTTTTCTTTGTATGAATGTAAATTTTATAAACTGTATGGATGATACCTACAATAAGTTGGAGAATGTTATTTATTAGATGACATATAGTTGTGATTGCGAGTTGAGATCCAGGTTATGCCTGAGTATAAATTGTGATTTGAATTTGACAGGTAAATTTGAAATAGTTCAAAAAATAGAGAAAACTCTGTCAAAATTTTAAAAAAATGTACTTAGAATATATAGAAGTTTGGGATAAATAATAACCTATAATAAACTAAATTCAAGAGTATATCATTAAAGAAGTTAGGTTATAAGAGGAATAAGTTATCAAGCGGGGATCACGCGCCTTAGAGTCGGGGGTGTGACACCCCACGTTAAGATTCTCGATATCCGACAATTAAATTTAATTACTGACAATATAATTTAATCGGTATCTTGATATTCCTTAAATCATTCTGCTTAACTTATTTGATCGTCGGATAATTAAATCCACATGCAGAGTTTGGTCAAGTCAAAACTTATAAGCTTCCTTAAAGGGTATCGTCAATCCCGATCCTTCGGGACGTAGATTTCGTCAATAATTAATATCCACTATATAAATAATATTGTTATCTAACTCACCGGGAATATAGACCCATATAAGATCATACCCTCTAATGAATCAAAATAACGAATATTAAATATACGCAAATTATTAATTATTTCAGAATTAAGAGGATAAACACTATTCATAATAATCTTGAGGTGAAAATTAATTTATATAGTATAAAATTAATTACCTCAAATGTCCCGTTCTATACACACAAAGTGTACTAGCACAGAGAGTCGAAACAATAGACGACTCTATTATCTGTTTTCCGTAATCAAGACAAATTTACTAAAATTCTGTACTACAGTCGTACCGACGGTATGTCTATTTTCATCTAAACTTTAAACATAAAACTTATATTCTATAAGAACCTAAAATCTAATCTTCTGTGTACAAGCCGTACTCCACATATCATATTAAATATTATACAGAATATCGGATATACATGCATAATATTAAAGAAATGATACACATATATTACTCATAAATATTCTCATAAAATAAAAAAATAATTTTATTAAAATAAAATTAAATACTAAAAATATAATTTTCAGTATACCAACTCTAATAGATGGTCATGGTTTTGGAAGGAGTGCGAAAGTCCTGCCCATTTGTGTCATTAACAGAGGCTTCGAGACACCTCTCAACTTTCTTCATTTTACTTCTCTTTCCTTCTTCTCTATTTGCTTTGTAATAACCTTACTCAAGATTTTTTTTTTCTCTATCACCCAAACAAAAATTTAATTCTTATCATACATAAAACACTTTTAAAATCACATTATTAAAATTTTCAGACTTTACTGAACTAATCATGTATTAATATCCCGGGATATCCCGATATGCCAAACCCAAACAATTAGAAAATATTTACTGTCAAAAAAATATTTTTTGCAAATTTAGTTATGTTAAATTAATTAATTAAAATTGTACAGAGTCGTTACAAGTTACAAGGGTTCAACCTAGAATCACTATGTTGTCATTGTTCACGTTATCACATTCTCGTTCTTAACTATACACTAATAGTTTCAAAGGTTCAACCTAAAACCTCTATGTTCTTGTTGTTCACAATACCAGAAGTTTACGTTATCAAATAATAGTTTTTCTCTCGGTTCTCACCCGAGAACCCAAACCCGAAGGTTACTCAATGCCACGTTAACTCTAATGGGCTTTACCACCATGGTATCATACGTTCCTATATGCTAATGTTCACATACACCTTGCCCCCGCACATCATCCTTTTCGATTAGTATACTCAAACTTGTACGCCCGTACTCGGCTAAGATTCAATAAACTCATACTTGGCTAATAGCCATGATGTGCGGCTCACCGATTGGTAAACTCATACCTATACAGTTACACCCCAAACTCCAAGGTCACGCGAAAGCCCACCAAACACCGTTTATGAAAATAAGATTTGCAGTTGAAAAACCATCAACTCAAAAATGTAACATTTGGATAAAGGATTCCCAAAGTTCAACTCTCATAAACAGTAAATATGCATTCTCATACATGAATGAGTATATCACCTCAACGCGTACAAAACTCGCCTTCTGAAACAGGCATCACATGTAAACTACATGTCACAAAAAATAGGGAAAACTATAGCAAGTCTTCCATCAGCACTGCGTCTACGTCAACTTCACGTGCTTACCTGAAAAAGGTTTTACTGTAAAATTTCACACCGTGAGCCGAATCCCAATAGACCAGACTACATAAATCTATAAAGCAGGTTATGTAATCATAAGCACATAAGCTCAACCACAAGAGCTAAAAGATTTTTTTCTAAAAAATCATCAGTTTTTCATCTTTGAAACTATGCATATCATCCTGACAGATATCATGCCACAGTTAAGGAAAAGTAGTGAAAATGCAGTATTCTCCACTCGGGTCACACAGCAGATGAGAAGAGATAAAATGTAATCCTATGTACCGACTTTGCCACACAGACAAAGGCAACAATTATAGACTCCTGTCCATTACCCTAGTCACCACTTAAGGCGTGCTCGGTAATGACAAGTTCTATAAGGAGTCACGACAACGTAAACAACGCCATTGACGGAGGCAACCGACTTAGTTTACGGGTTCACAACCCGACGGCCCTAAGCACCCACCAACCACTTAGTTTACGGGTTCACAACCCGAGGGCATTAAGCACCCACCAATCTCGTTTACGGGGATTAACCTGAAGGCATGTAGGGACCTACTTTGCGCATGTTTTCGTACTTTCACCGTGGAGCAATGGAAGCCCAACTCAGCACACTCACTGCCACGGTACATCTAAGAAAAACATTTAAAACCACCCGTAAAATAATTTATACAACACATGTATAAAAAGAGATCCAATCCATCAACCATGGAGATCAAACAAAACATGTAAAAATATATTTTTATCAAAATATTTTAGAAGTTGACACTCAACCCCAAGGGCTAGCTTCAAACCTTCAATAAAACACGTTTTTCGCAGAAACCGAACCTTTTTTCCAAAAGGCACCCAACCGTTCACCCAAAAGAATCACTAAAAACCCAAGGTAAACACCCAACACTTCAGTCGACTGACCCCAACTCCCAGTCGACTGAAAACTCTCGGGAAAAGGCAAAAAAGCAAAATAGAACCATGTCAGTCGACTGACCTAGGAGGTTCAGTCGACTGACCTTCCCAAAAGATGATCCAGTCGACTGATCAAGATGATCCAGTTGACTGATTAAACCCAGAAAATATTTTTAAGCTATGATTTTTGCTTCCAAACCTCAAATCAAGCCTCCAAACATCCATATAACACCCTCGGACACTCGCACGCTCAAGCCCCACACCAAAACCTTGAAAGAAAACTCTCGAAACACACTTCCATCCACCAAAACGTTGAAAAACGGTCTTTAAACCAAAAATCCGATTTAAACTTAAATCACTTTGCATGCATTTTTATACGGTAGATATGCATAAGATTACACGTAACACCCTTTAACAACCTAACAGTCTAAGATCCTATCTCGGTGAGTTAAAAACTCGACGTCTCGATCTACGTGCAAAACTAGCTTTGTCAAAATAAAATTCAATTCGGATGGATGCATAGACCACGATGCCAACAACAAGGATTGGCTGTTGGACTGTCAAAAACCAAGCCCCGAGCCCCCAAAAAGTTAGAGAGAATGTAGAGGGAAAAGGAGGAAACTTAGTGAGTAAGTTTTGAAAATATCTAACTCTAGATATTTATAGGCCTCCAAAATATCTTTTTTGTTAAATTTTTTTTTAAAATTCGAACCGTAACTCCCAACAATCTCGAGAAGCAACCCCGCATGCATATTTAAACTCAAATATGTATAAAAAAATATATAAACACGAATGAACACGTCGAATATATATATAAATAACTCAAAAAGAAACAGAACAAAGTCTTACAACTCTCTCCTCATAAGGAATTTTGCCCCCGAAATTTGCTACAAAGTCACGAGGTAAACAGCTCCGGGTATCTAGTATGTATCCTAGACTCAAGCTCCCACGTTGCTTCTTCAACCCCGTGATGAAGCCATAGGACTTTGACATAAGCAATTGTTCTGCCCCTCAACACTTGCTCCTTCGTGTCTAGAATTTTCACTGGACGCTCCTAATAAGAAACATCCTCATCAACTCGCAGCTCGGCTAAATCTAACACATGTGAAAGGTCAGGCTCGTACCTCCAAAGCATAGAAATGTGGAACACGTTATGCATAGATGCTAACTGAGGTGGCAAAGCTAAACGATAAGCGACCTCTCCAACACTATCAAGAATCTCAAAAGGCCCAATGAAACGTGGTGATAGCTTCCCGCTACGACCAAATCTCATCAAACCTCTACGTGGTGAGACCTTCAGAAACACATGATCTCCCACTGCAAACTTCAAAGGCCTTCTCCTCTGATCTGCATAACTCTTTTGGTAGCTCTGAGCTGTCAAAAGGCGTTGGCGAATCACTGTAATCTTCTTTATCGCCTCCCATACCATGTCGGGTCCTAAAACTGTGGTCTCTCCCACATCTGTCCAACACACTGGTGGCCTACACGATCTACCATACAAAGCCTCATATGGTTCCATCCCAATACTAGACTGATAGCTGTTATTGTATGCAAACTCTACCAAAGGTAGATGATCCTCCTAAGAACCTCTGAAATCAAATACACATGCCCTCAACATATCCTTCAGAATCTGTATAGTCCTCTTAGACTGACCATCCATCTGGGGGTGAAAAGCTGTACTGAACATCAAGTTCGTCCCTAAAGTCTCCTGAAGACTCTGTCAAAAGCTCGAGGTAAATCGCAGGTCTCAGTCAGAAACAATAGACACTGGCACTCCATGCAACCAGACTATCTCTCTGACATACAATTTACTCAGTCTATTCACCAAATCTTTCACGGGAATGGGAAAAAAGTGTGCAGACTTCATCAACCTATCAACCACAACCCATACGGCGTCGTGTCCCCTAGATGATCGAGGAAGTCCCGACACAAAGTCCATCGCGATGTTCTCCCACTTCCACTCTGATGTCCATAACGGCTATAGCAATCCTGCCGGTCTCTAGTGTTTCACCTTCACCTTCTAACAAGTAAGGCACCGAGAAACAAACTGGATCACATTTCTCTTTATCCCCGTCCAACAGAACTGACGACGTAGGTTATGATACATCTTCGTGCCTCCAGGATGCACAACAATACGAGAATGATGACACTCATGTAGTACATCTATATGGCATGACTCTGGCACAAACAGCCTCCCGGCCAATCTCAGGCTCTGATATAAACCCACAACCAAACCTTCTGTATCCTCTCTACTAGCAACACGATCTCGTATCATCTGAGCTTTTTGATCCGTCTACTGGACCTCTAGCACTCGCGCAATCAAGGCAGGCCACAAAACTGCTGAGAACAAGGTGGCACCCATCGTTGTCTCTCCGAGACACAAATCAAACTCCCCGATCTCTCTAAGCATATCCTACTCACGTATAGCCACAGATGCTAACGACCCGTGAGATCTCCTACTGAGAGCGTCAGCCACAACGTTAGCCTTCCCTGGATGGTACTACAAGTCAAAATCATAATCCTTCAACAACTCCATCCATCGTTGTTGGCGCAAGTTTAGGTCCTTCTGCGAAAATAGGTATTTCAAACTCTTGTGATCAGAGAAAACCTCGAAGTGCTCACCATAAAGATAGTGACGCCATGTATTAAAGGCAAAGACCACAACAGCCAACTTCATATCGTGTGTCGGGTAGTTCTTCTCATGCATGTTCAACTGTCGAGAACCATAGGCTACAACCTTACCTCCCTGCATCAGAACACAGCCTAAATCGTCATGTGATGCATCACAATACACTATATACCCCAAGCCTCGCTCTGGGATAATCAACACTGGTGCACTAGTCAACCTCGTCTTCAGCTCCTGGAATGCCGACTCACAGGACTCACTCCAAATGAACACAACTCCCTTCCGCGTCAAACGCGTCATCGGCGCAGCAAGTTTCACAAAATCCTTCACGAACCGTCAGTAGTAGCTTGCTAAACCCAGAAAACTGTGGATCTTGAAGACGTTCTTCGGTTGCTCCTAACTCGTCAAAGCATCTGTCTTCGATGAATCCACTACTACTCCATCTATCGACACTACATGTCCAAGAAACCTTACCTCAGACATCCAGAACTCGCACATGTACAAGTGATGCTCTCTCAAAATCTACATGTACAAGTGATGCTCTCTCAAAATCTGTAGAATAATACGCAGGTGATCCTCGTGCGTCTCCCTAGTGGGTGAGTAGATGAAAATATCATCTACAAATACCACCACAAAATTGTCCAGATAAAGATGGAAGATACGGTTCATCAAACCCATAAACGTAGTAGGAGCGTTCGTCAGACCGAATGGCTTAACCAGAAACTCATAGTGACCATAGCGAGTTCGGAAGGGGGTCTTCGCTTTGTCCTCGTCCCGAATCCTCAATTGGTGGTACCCTGATCTCAAGTCAATCTTGGAAAAGCAGCTTGACCCCTTCAACTAATCAAACAAATCATCTATCCTCGGTATAGGATACTTGTTCTTTACTGTCACCTGATTCAGCTTCCGATAGTCGATACACAATCGCAAGGATCCATCCTTCTTCTTGGTAGAAAGAGCAGGAGCTCCCCACGGTGAAGTACTCGGGTGCACAAACCCCCTATCCAGTAACTCATGTAGCTGTACCTTGAGTTCACGCAACTCAGTGGGTGCAAAACGGTAAGACGACATGGATATGGGAGCAGTTCTTGGAATTAGCTCAATAGAGAACTCTACCTCCCGGTTCAGTGGTAACTCGAACAGATCGTCAGGAAAGATAGCTGGATAATCGTAAACCACCGGAGGTAACTCTCCTCGAACCCCAATTGCCTCATCCAACATGAGAGCTGCAAAGAGGGAACCCAGGTTGCCCTGGTTCCGCGCAACACCGGGCATAGATACCAAGCCCTCATCCCAGTCACCCACAAAGCAAAAGTAATCTCCCGCCGGTGTACAAATTGTTACCCTCTGCTGATCGCAATCGATAAAGGTACGATAGGTGGTCAGCCAATCCATCCATAGAATGACATCAAACGCGGTCATATCTAGAATGATAAAGCCAAATTTTAAACAACGATCGATAACCTCCAATATACAGGATCTACAAATAAGACTCAACATCACACTCCCATTGATTGGGGTCTCCACGCTCAAAATACTACCTAACAAGTCTATTTTCAACCCCAAAGCAGATGCAAAAGCAGATGATATAAACGAATGTGATGCTCCCGTGTCGATAAGAACACTGGCCCATGATCTATAGACTAGAAGAGTACCTCTAATCATGGCGGTGGTAGCAGTAGCATCGGGCACGACCGGTGCTCTGGATGAATTGGGATCTACAAGAACATATGCTCTGGCCTATCCACTATGGCCCTGAACTGTCGACTGTCTGCCCAACTATACTGAGGCGCTCCCTTCTGTAAATCTAGATAGTTGGCATCCCTGGGTGGATGGAGTAATAAGTGCTCTAGTAGTACTCCTCATACTCCCTCCTCTGGGATAATCCCTACGGATGTGTTAAGACTGGCCGCACTCAAAACATACCATGGCCCCTCCCCTGAGCCTATAACTACGACTGTGCCTAAACTAGCACTGGACTACGGCACTCTGTCACGCGGTTCCCTGGCCATCTACATCTAAAACAAACAGGCTCTCTCTGATCCGACCTTACAGTTAAAGCTACAGGAGGCATGGATACAGAAGACTATGGCAGATATGACCCCACTGGATGAGAACTCGGACCAGATGTCTGTCGACGCTTATCCCTGCGTCCCTGGAACTATGCACGTTCCCTATCTTGCGGACCCTTACTGTCTCTGTCTTTGCACATCTCGTTCAGAGTGTCTTCCACCTTCATGGCGGTCTCCACCAAATTTGTAAAGACCTGCATCCTGAATGTCGCCACTCGATCTCTGATAGTGGGCCTCAAGCCCCTCTCGAATCTCTTCATACGAGACTCATTTGTAGGCACGAGCTCCTGTGCAAACCGAGATAGGCTAGTAAACTCAACCTCATTCTCAATCACTATCATCGTTCCCTGCGTCAGAAAAAGGAAGTCCTCTCTGTAGTGATCCCTCAATGTCGTCAGGAAGTATTTCTCCAGAAATACCTTGGTGAATGCCTCCTAAGTGCCCTCAACTGTGGTATTGGCTAACTTCCACCACATGTGAGCACTTCCCCGCAACTGGAAGGCAGCAAAGGTAACCCTCAGATCATCTTCTTCTATCTGAAGCGTGTCCAAGATCCTGGTAACCAACTTCAGCCATTTAGTGGCAATCGTGGGGTTGGGATCCCCAGAAAAGGTAGGAGGATCCAGATGGTGAAACCTCACACATCGCGACCGTCGCCCTCGGCTTAGGTACGCTCTCCCTTCCCCTAGTGGCCTCAGTCAGTTGCCGGATGGAGTCGACCATCTCACGCAACAGATCTCCCCCGTCAACAGGTCCGTGGGGTGCATTAGCATCCCCAACATCTGGGACTGGAATGTCCCTTCGGCCAGAACCACGGCCACGGCCTCGACCTCGACCTCGTCCTTCTCGCGTGGACATAACTCTATACGAAAGTAATATAACAAGATAAACATCCATACAACATGTAATTGCTAACGTAAAAGACATAATACACATAAGCATGCTAACACATAGCCACTTAAGATCATGTCATCACATCTTACATATTGAGAAGAACCAATAAGAAAGACTAGTCACTCTGGATAACCTACTTAGATTTCTTGCTAGAAATTACGTCCGCGAAACGCGTCTCTAACATGGCTCCCAAGTTTGTTAATCCAAATGCCCAAAGGCAAGACTAATCAATCCAAAGGTCCAACCTCCATACCCACGTATACACACAATCATGTTGAACAAGCTATCATGCGTATGTTAACAAAGCGCTAAAACACAGGCAATCAAGCATACGCACATCCTCACAAAGGTGATGTACCCTCATTCCCATGGCGCTAAAACACAGGCAATCAAATACCATTTATAAAAATAAGATTTGCACTTGGAAAACCATCAACTCAAAAATATAACATTTCGATAAAGGATTCCCAAAGTTTAACTCTCATAAACAGTACACATGAATTCTCATACATGAATAAGTATATCGCTTCAACGCGTACAAAACCCGCTTTCTGAAACAGGCATCACATGTAAACTACATGTCACAAAAAATAGGAAAAACTATAGCAAGTCTTCCATCACCACTGCGTCTAGGTCAACTCCACATGCTTACCTAAAAAAAGATTTAGAGCAAAATTTCAACCGTGAGCTGAATCCCAATAGAAATAGACTATATAAATCTATAAAGCAGGTTATACGATCATAAGCACATAAGCTCAATCACAGGAGCTAAAAGATTTTTCTCTAAAAAACCATCAGTTTTCCATCCTTGAAACTATGCATATCATCCTGACAGATATCATGCCACAGTTAAGGAAAAGTAGTAAAAATGCAGTATTCTCCACTCGGGTCACACAGCCGAGGAGAAGAGATAAAATGTAATCCTATGTACTGACTCTACCACACAGACAAAGAAAACAACTATAGACTTATGTCCATTACCCTAGTCACCACTTAAGGCCTGCTCGGTAATGACAAGTTCTATACGGAGTCATGACAACATAAACAACGCCATTCACGGAGGTAACCGACTTAGTTTATGTGTTTACAACCCGAGGGCCCTAAGCACCCACCAACCACTTAGTTTATGGGTTCACAACCCGAGGGAATTAAGCACCCACCAATCTCGTTTACAGGGATTAACCCGAAGGCACGTAGGGACCTACTTTGTGCACGTAGGGACCTACTCTGCGCACGCAGACACATGTAAAAACATATTTTCATCAAAATATTTTAGAAGTTGAGACTCAAGCTCAAGGGCTAGCTCCAAACCTTCAATAAAACACGTTTTTTGCAAAAATCGAGCTTTTTTCCCAAAAGGAACCCAACTATTCACCCAAAAGAATCACCAAAAACCCAAGGTAAACACCCAGCACTTCAGTCGACTGACCCCAACCCCCAGTTGACTGAAAACTCTTAGGAAAAGGCAAAAAAGCAAAATAGAACCATGTCAGTCGACTGACCTAGGAGGTTCAGTCGACTGATCAAGCTCAGAAAATGTTTTTAAGCTACGATTTTTGCTTTCAAACCTCAAATCAAGCCTCTAAACATCCATATAACACCCTCGGACACTCGCACGTTCATACCCCACACCAAAACCTCGAAAAAAAACTCTCGGAACACACTTTCATCCACCAAAACGATGAAAAACGGTCTTTAAACCAAAAATCCGATTTAAACATAAATCACTTTTCATGCATTTTTAAACGGTAGATATGCATAAGATTACACTTAACACCCTTCAACAAATTAACAGTCTAGGATCCTACCTCGGTGAGTTAAAAACTCGACATCTCGATCCACGTGTAAAATCGATCTTCATCGAAATAAAATTCCGTCCGAATGGAGCGTAAACCACGATGCCAACAACAAGGATCGGCTATTGGACCGTCAAAAATCAAGCCCCGAGCCCCCGAGAAGTTAGAGAGAAGGTAGAGAGAAAAGGAGAAAACTTAGTGAGTAAGTTTTGAAAATATGTTTTTTGAAAATATTCAACTCTAGATATTTATAGGACTCCAAAATATTGTTTTAAAAAAATTTTTAAAATTTGAACCGTAACTCCCAACAACCCTGGGAACCAACCCCGCATGCATATTTAAACTCAAATATATATATATATATATATATATATATATATAACTCAAAAAGAAACAGAACAAGGTCTCACATATACACTTGTACACGGCTAAGATCCAGTTATCTCATACTTGGATTAAGACAAGGCACGACTCAAGGCATAGGACGGCTCAAGACGTTAATGAACTCTTCCTCATCTCCATATCACAACACAAAACTCTTCCTATGTCAAAATCCCAAGTTTGTTTTGAAGAATAAAGTTCGTTCGTTTTTCATCGTTCGGTTCCCTATACGTGTACTAGGTCCACTACTCATGCTTCTTTCACAATAAGTCTAACTATTTCTAAAAATTCTTCGAGTACCATAATAACATCAACAAGTCTCATTCATGGTAAGATATAAATATGACACAATTATTCATACACTTAAGCATCACTAATTAACTTCTTTAAAAATTCAGCATCTTAAGTTCTTTTTGTAAAATTCATTTATCATACTTAGAAACATTTGTTTACCGTAAAATATTATGGGGTGATAGATATATATGTTAAGAACATTTCAGATAAAAACAACTAAGCCAGAAGGTGTTTCTAAACAGGGGCAAAAATTCATTGAAGAGAAGAAGTCCAAAAATGACACTATTTGGTAAAATCGGATTTTAGGAAAACTCATCTAATCAAATCACTCTAGATAAAATTTAGATAAAAGATAATTCAAAATTCTAGCTCTAAATATAAAGCTTAACCTTAGGGAATTTGTCTGGAATTTTCTAAAAATCAACAAAATGGATTGTTTTTTTGCTCATTTGGTGTCAAAGCGTAAAAATTATGTTTCGGGTACTTAAACTTCATTTTAGGCTCTACCAAAAATTACACATGCTAAAAATAGTTTCATGAAGTTCCAGTAAAAACAGATTTTGGAGAAGACACTTTTAAGTTCACCAAAAAAATTTAGGTATGAGAAGAAAGAGGGCATTTTCTTAATTTTTCTTCGGTAAAATTGTTCCTACTATTGTTTAACTTATTTTTTGGGTCCATATATGTTATTTAAAGTCTAAAAATGGTATATTACAGAGCTATAATATTGACATATCAGTCTTATTTAACCCATAGAAAGAAAATAAAACACAAGGCGTCATTCCATGCATAACAACAACGTTATTTCCTATTTGATTCTTTTTTAACCTTCAAATTTCTAATCTTATTTATACCTACTTAGATCATATTATTTGTTGTAGCGAGGGGTTAGAATAGAAGGTTAAAGTAAGTTGTAGGAGTTCCTACATGGATCTTGATCATGAATGAAGGACTTAAGCTTTAACTAAACTTTCTTCCTTTATCTTCTTCTTCTTCTTCTTCTTCTTCTTCTTCTTCTTCCTTCTTGGAGACTCTCTCTCTCTATCCTCTCCCTCTTGGCCAAAAATTATAGGAGAAAAAGGGTGGATTTGGTCTTTTATTTATAGATTTGAGGAGAGACTTGAGGTGCAATTACCTAGGGTTTATTTGGTAACTGCGAGTATCGTTTGAAGGGAAAGTGCACCAGATATCTATTATTTTTAGAAAATTTCTTCTCTTTTTTAAAACAAGAAAACCCAAGATATCTGAGCACGTTTTTAAGAAAAATAGAGTCGCCACTTGATTTTTGAGAAAAATCAAGAAAAACAAAAAGAAGGCCACAGGTCTTTTGAAAGCATAACTAGAGAAAAAGAGGGTTCAGGGCTAAGGTATGAAAATGGAAGGTGTTAGGCACCATTTTCATCCAACCGTGAGGTTTGCCTCTACTTTGTCAATATTGGTTCTTGTTGTAAACTTTTTAGAGGTAACATATACAGAATGAGAGGTTAAAGAGGGTTCAAACAAAAGCAAGCAAGGAACAAAATCCTAACTGCGAGTCTACGTGTCATGCGACTTGATTATTATTTTTAGATATGCCACGCATATCGTTTGAGCAAAGTAAAATGAAAAACATACAACGAAAAGCTAAAACGAACAAATAAAAGTCTAAGGGTTATGCAATAATATTTATCTTTCTAACATTCTATACATAAGCTGTACAGAATAAACAGAAGAGGTTTAAACATTATTTTCAAGCTACTGGATGTACAGAAAACTCATGACAATAGCAAAAAATGTTGCGTTCATGACAAAATAAGTCACAAAACTCGCGGTCGTGACAAATATAGGGGTACCGCAAAAAACTATGATGCTAAAAGTTACGGTCGTGACAAATAAATGTTATGGATAGGGTATTTTGGGCTCCAAATGGGGTGTTTAATATACAAAATCTGAAAAAAACTCAAATATGTGAGATATTCGAGACAGAGACCATAACTCATCAGACCTAGGTTAGATCTACCATCTTTGACCCCTTTACAGATGCACTATTTCTAAAAACAAAATATACAGAATACGAAAACCTCCTGACTATAGCAAATGAATGTGACGGCTGTGACAAATATAAAGAAAAAGATATGGTTGTATGGAAATCAGTGGCGACTGTTATTGTTGGTTAGGAAAAAACATACAACCGCGATATTCGAAGATTGCGGCTGTCATGTTTTTAGAACCATAGACACTAAACATGAAAGAATTGAACATACAAGATGGAGACCATGACCTATTTGATTTATGCCAGATCTAACATCTGTTTTTCTCAACAATAACTTGACTAGAACACAAAATATACAATAAAACCTTAAGACAAAGGAATAACAGAGAGCTTAAGAAAATGGTTTTCATGCTTTTGGCCTCACAAAAAGATCATGGCTATAACAACATGATGTTGCGGCCGTGACAAAAGGAGAAAAAAAAGGTTACGGCCAATAATGGATAACTGACGGCAATGACTGTAGGTTTGACAAAACATGTGGCCGTGACATTAGATGGTCGCGGTCGTCATGTTTCTAAAATCACAGAAAGTTCTTCATGTGTTTAGTGTGCTAGTGAATGTAAAAATATATAAGAATATAACTATTTCGTACAAAATAGAAATTCACAAATATACTGTCCTATAAGAAAAACTTACGTAAATAATTCTTATATTGAAATGAAGAATGAAAGACCAATAAAAATAATGGAAACCTTATCCACGACACCCTCAGAAGAGAAAACGAGGGTTTATAGAGATGTCGTGGCTCCCTAAGGTTACCTTGTATGAATATCCACCTCAAATGCCTCTTCGGATATGAGAATGGGATATCTCCAAGCAATACGAGCTCCAAGATCTCCTCGAGGGAAGCAAAACCATGAACGGGGTTTGGAATATATTAAATGGATGTCAAGATATCGGGTGTGATTCAAAATCAGCAGAGTTTTGTTCTCCAGGTGCTTCCCCCCATTTTTGTGAAAAATAATGCCTATTTATAGACAAGGTGTGCAACACAGACCCCCTTTCGAATGCTGTCACCTATCAAAAAAGGTGTCAAAATGGTGGCTGCAACCTTTTTGCTTTTATACAGTGTTGGCCGTTACCTTTATGACAATGAGAAGGACAGCAATGACTTTCAAAAGCTGTGGCTAGGCTTAAGGTTTAAAAAAATAGTGGCGGCCATTACAAAGGAAGTCACGACCTGCTCTAGGGCTTTCAAAAAGGTAGCAGCTGTGAGAGTAAAGACATGCTTTGCTTTAGGATTTTTGAAAAAGGTAGCGACCGTGAGGGTTGGATGTTGCAGCCTGGATGTTTTTGGTGGTTTCTTGGTTCTTGAACCAAATTCCTAATTTTTCTTACCAGGGAGAACCTTTTAGTTTAGTTCCCTTATTTTCGTCATTGAGGCGTATTCAAGGCACCGCCTAAGATTTGGCTTGGCCAAATTGGGGTATCTGCAGTTTTCCCTCTTTAATAGAGCTTGCAATAACTTGTGGTGCAAGTAAATGTGTAAACTCTAGAGACAAACCAATTGAATAAGCCGCCAATCTTAGGAACAAAACAAAACATGTAAAAAATGCGTGGTCGAACTCGAATTTCCATCAAGCTTCCTCTGATGCATGGCAAATACAGTATGATGCAAACAGGTACAATGCAAGCATATAAAAATTTAAGGTCACAGCATGGACCGAAGATCGTCACATATCAGTTTTAGTTCATGAAGTGGACCAAAGGGGTAAAGAGGCAACTTTTTAGGTCGTGCAAGGATCGACAAGTTAATTTAAGGTCGTCATGAGGACTGGTTAGGAAAATATTAGTTTCAAGTCGTAAGGTGAATCAATAAGGTAAAGGGACATGTTTTAGGTCATGTAAGGACTGGTGACTTAGTTTATGGTCACGAGGAGGACCGAAGATGTTTGGTGCAGTTTTAGGTCGTGTAAGGACCAATGAATCAGTTTAAGGTCATGAGGAGGATCGAAGATGTTAGGGGCAGTTTTAAGTCATGCGAGAATCGATGAATCAATTTAAGGTCATGAGGAGGACCGAAGATGTTTAGGGGCAATTTTAGGTTGTGTAAGGACTGATGAGTTAGTTTAAGGTCATGAGGAGGATCGAAGATGTTTTAAGGACAACCCGAACATGGAGAGGGGCTAGAAAGATTTTTTGGTTTATTAAAAATGAGGATGGGAGTTACCTATACTCAAGAAAACAAACTCAAAAAGGTAGGGGAATTAAAAATAACATGGCAGCTTGAACTATTGTGCCCTGGGATTATGGTGGCCTGGATATCAAACTTACGGTCGTATGAAATGTTTGGGAAAAAGTTGTGGCCGTCACAAACAAAAATGGCGGCTTGGGCCAAGTTATTGCGTCCGTTACTTCTAAAGGATTCAGACCTTGTGGCCGCGAGGTCGAAGACTGAACATAAGTTCTTGTCAAGTTCGAAAACTCCATTCACAAGAACTAGGAAAACATCTCTCCTCTCTTATCCTTTATTCTCTTGATCTCTCGTCTCCCTTACACTCTCTCGTCTCTCTCTTGCGCCTCTCCCGACTCTCTCTCATCCCTCGAAAAAGATGTTTCTCCTCTCCCTCATTCCTCTCCTATACACAGTCGTGATTGGAGGCTTTGGGTTCTTCGTTGATGATGGTGCGAGTGGCGACGATGGAGGTGGTGGTGACGTGACTGGTGGCAGCGGTAATGAGGGTGCCGGCGGTGGTGGCAATGAGGCAGCAACAAATGATGGTGGTGTGGTCGAGGTGGCCGCAGGTGGTGATGGAGGACGGCCAAAAAACACTCGGTCAACCATCGATTGCGGAGGACGGCCATAAAACACTTCACCATCCCTGATGTGGTTATGGAGCACGAGATTCTCCTACAACGCTATGAAGATCACCTCTCGGCAAGGAACCTTGAGGTAAATCGAGATTTGAAATTTATGAAAGTGCACATCATTTAAGTTTTGAAATTGGTTTATTTTTGAAAATTTAAACTTTGTTGGATGTTAAATTGAATCGAGCTTGATTTGAATGTTGACTTGCATTAAAAATTTGAATTTGAATTAAATTGGATCAAAGTTTGGGATTAAAATTGAATTGGAGTTGAGTTAAAACTTGAATTTGGGTTTGAAGCATGGACTTAATTAGGTTAGACCTTAACTTGGATTGGATGGATCTTAATTTTTGATGAAAGTGGACCTTGAACTCGGAGGATGTAAACCTTTGCTCTTAGATGGGACGTATCTTAGACTCTAGATGGAAACAAGTTTTGAATCTTGGATTAAAATGAAACTTTTGAATTTAGATGAAAATGGACTTTAGATTTAAATAAAACTTTGACCTTGGTTTGAACAAACTTGGAACTATGGGTAAAATGAAACTAGATTCGTATGAAAAGGATTTTGAAATTGAATTGAGGGTGGATTGGGACCTCGGTCTTGGGTTAGATTTGCAATGGAAGTTGGTTTGAAGTGGGGCTTGTTTGTGTTGATTTTTTGAAAATGAACCTAGGCAGACGTTGGTTGAATTGAATTTGAAAATTTTGAAAATGTCTTGAATGGAAATCATGTGTTTGAACCAGACTTAGAGACTAGGTTGACTTGGGAGATCGGAATTGAGGATTGGGACTTTGATTTGAAGTTGAATTGAACTTTTGAAGTTTGAATTCTGAATTTAAAATGGGTTTTGTTGGATTTAGAGCAAATTAGTTAGGTCTCGTGTTGGGTACGGGTTGTGATTTGGATTGAATTTTCATTTTGAGATTGAGTGGAACAGGTCATCAGGTTTGAGTTTTAAAAATAAAATTTTGAGTTTGACATGGTTTAAACAAATGTTAGAAGTCGTGTTTTCTGAAGATTAAGATTGGAATTCGGATTTCGGGTTACCTGTGGTTGTGGGGTTTATTTGGTGGATCTATCGTTTTGATTATAGTTTGTTTATTTCATTAATCTTGTTGCACATTTCATTCTCGTTCCTGGTATCATGTTTCTTTTGTTTTCGTTTATTGATTCCTTTGTTGATTCATTTGTCTTGTTTTTGTTTCAGGCGAGGTCACGTATTCGGGGCTTCAGCGGCTCCTTTGATGTACTAGAGTGGTACACAGCTCTGCCTCCCCCTTGTTGGGAGATAGTTGACAGGGCAGGCTTCAGTGGCTTTATTACTGCGCTGGAGGGGACCAGCAACGATCGGGTTACTCCCATAGCTTTGACCGAGAGGTGGTGGGACACCACTAACACGGTCCATCTGCCGACATTTGAGGTGACTCTGACCCCTCTCGACTTTTCTCTTATCATTGGGATTCAGGTGGGCAGCGACCCAATCCCTTATGATCTTAATATATTCCAGAGCCCTACGGCTCTCACCTACTTCCTCGGTCACGTGCCCCCGTCTATAAACAAGGGGAGCATCCGATATACGTGGCTGTAGAAGATCTTCTATCATTTTGTTTGTACAGAGGTGTTAGAGGCAAACTGTCAAGATCATTGATTTGTATACAATTTTTTGAAAAGTAAAAACTGGAGGGGCAATCGCCGAAATAGGCTCTAGATTAAAACTTTTTGATGTCGAACGATCAAAATAAAATCTGTGCCACCATAGTTAATTTAGATGAATACCTTTCGGTTGTTTCTTCAATTGCAAACTTTGATTTTCCGAGTTGAAGCTTCGAACAGACCTTCTACTGTATTCCTGATACGATTCCTAAACGTAGTGTGGGCTATGATCCTTCAAGAACTAGTACCAACAGAACTTGGACAACCTTAGTCTTGAAAGACAACTTATGAATTTGGTTCAGCTTACCCGCATATTTATAGGCAATAGCAGGAACCTGTGGAGTAATTATGACATAGACTTCTAGTGTGACCCAAATACCTTCCAGAGGTTCCTACAAATATGCAAACCACTCAGCGGTTTCTGTAACTATGAAAACCTTGTAGTAGTTTTTGCAATTTTCATAAAATACTAAATTACAATCTATACTACTAAAGAACTGCAACTGCACTTCTAGCCATAATTTCAAGACCTAATTGAATTGAGCTTCTGTTATTAAATGCTTAACTCATCTCCCCACGTTAAGATTCTCGATACCCGTCGGTTAAATTAATTACTGACAATTTAATTTAATCGACATGTATGAAATTTCTTAAGCACTTCCGTTTAACTTATTTGATGGCCCGATAATTAAATCCACCTGCAGGGTTTGACCCGATCAAAACTTATAAGCTTTCTTAAGGGGGTACCATCAATCCCAAACAATTGGGACGTGAATTCCGTCAATAATTAATATTCACGATATAATTAATACCGTTATCCAACTCACTGGAATTATAGACCCATAAAAAATCACACCCTCAAATGAATCAAAATAACGAATATTAACTATACGCAAATAATAATTATTTTAAGATTAAGAGTATAAGTACTCATAATAACCTTGGGGTGTGAATTAATATATATAGTCAGTATAAAATTAATTACACCAATGTGGTCTTGTTTAATACACACAAAGTGTACTAACACAGCGAGTCGGAATAATAGACGACGCTATTATCTGCTCCCCATAATCAAGACAGGCCTACTAAAACTTTGTACTACAATCGTAGTGATGGTTTGTTCAATTCTATCTAAATTGTGAACAAAAATTTATATTCTGCAAGAACCTATAATCTGGTCTTCTATGTGCAAGCCGTACTCTACACACCAGATTAAATACTGTATAAAATAAAGGACATCCATACATTGTTGGAGGCAAACTGCCAAGATCATTGATTTGTAAACAATTCTTGAAAAAATAAAAACTAGACGGGTAATCGCTGAAATGGGTTCCAGATAATTTTTTTTTGATGTCGAGTGATCAAAAATAAAACCCGTGTCACCACAGTTAATTCAGATGAATACCTTTTGGTCGATTCTCCAACTACAAACTTTGATTTCCCAAGTTGAAGCTTTGGTCAGACCTTCTACTGTATTTCCGATGCGATTCCCGAACTTAGTGTGGGTTACGATCCTTTGAGAACTAAAATCGATAAGACCTGAACAACCTTAGTTTTGAAAGACAACTTATGAATTTAGTTCAGTCTATTCGCATATTTATAGAGCTACAGCAGGGACTTGTGGAGTAATTATGACATCAACTTGTAGTGTAACCCAGATACCCATCCAGCAGTTTCTGCAAATATGCAAAACCTCTCAGGAATTTTTGTAATTATGTAAACCTTACAGCAATTTCTGTAATTTTTATAAAATACTAAATTACAGCTCACACCACCAATGAACTGTAACTGCACTCTTAGCCATAATTTGAAGACCAATTTGTATTAAGCTCCTTTTATTAAATGCTTAACTCATCTCCTTACATTATGATTCCCGATACCCGCCAATTAAATTTAATTACTGACAATTTAATTTAATCGGCATCTTTAAAATTTCTTAAGTCCTTCCGCTTAACGTATTTGATTGCCGATTAATCAAATCCACCTGAAAGTTTAGCCCGATCAAAACTTATAAACTTTCTTAAGGAGGTATCGTTAATTCCGAACAATCGGGACATAAATTCCGTCAATAATTAATATTTACCATATAATTAATACCGCTATCCAGTTCACCGAGACTATAGACCCATAAAAGATCGCACCTTCTAATGAATCAAAACAACGAATATTAAATATACGTAAATAATAATTATTACGGGATTAAGAGCATAAACACTCATAATAACTTTGGGGTGTGAATTAATTTATATAGTCAGTATAAAATTAATTATCCAATATGGTCCGGTTCAATACACACAAAGTGTACTAACACAGCGAGTCGAAACAATAGACAATGCTATTATTCGTTTTCCGTAACCAAGGCAGGCCTACTAAAACTCTGTGCTACAGTCGTACCGATGGTCTGTCCATTTCCATCTAAAGTATGAACTAAACTTATATTCTATAAGAACCTATAATCTGGTTTTCTATGTGCAAGCCGTACTCTACACACCAGATTAAATACTATATAGAATAAAGGACAACCATGCATAACATTAAAGAAATGATATTGCATACAATGCTCATTAAAATTCTCATAAAATGAAAAAAAATTATTAAAATAAAATTAAATACTAAAACCAAATAAAATTCATGATTTTCAATATACAGCCCTGACAAGAGGTCCACCATTTCGAGTGGGTGGCACGTGCATTCCTATCTTACATGTTCGGGATAGCTTTATTTTTGAACTTGGAGAATAGGGTGCATCTCCACTACCTCATTGCGATGTTGGTGGTGGACCGGATTGGTTTCTATGACTGGGGAGGAGCCTCCTTGACTTCCCTCTATGGCTACATGAGTGCTGCCATGAGGACTTTTGATTTGAGCGTAGGCGGGTACTGGCGTATCTAGGAGGTATGTCTGCTTTCTCTTCTTCGCTTTCATTTCCCATTTCCATACCTGAATATCTGCTTCAACTGCGCTAATGCTTTCCTTGATTCTCTATAGCTTTGGGCCTACGAGTTCCTGGGCATGCGTTAGCTAATGAACTCTTGTGATGACCCTCTAGTGATCCCCTGGGTAGTTTGACGGGCTAAACAATATCAAGGCATGAATCCAGGCAAGAAGGACATAGACGATGACTGCCACTTTTTGGACACCCTCACTCCAGACCGAGTGCGTTATTCGTGCTTGAGTCCATTCCCCCTTCTCATTTTCTCCATATACTGTTGGATGACAGGTTTCCTTGCTTTTCAGGTTCACTGGGATATCTGGGTCGACATGGAGGAGAGAGCTGAAGTCAATCTGATGTGGAGCCTAGAGGTTGTTCGGACCCGTGTTTTACTAGAGTGACCATTCTATAGAGAGTGGTACCTTGGTGAGCGCGTCGTTTGGCAGTCCTTGGGGTATAACTATTTTCGTCTCCCATTAACATACATTAAACAAGCATTGATATCAAGGCCTCAAGGCTTACAAAACATATAACTTCATTATATGATCCAATAACAAAATGGTGATAACAACTTATCAACAAAACTACTAATTACAACAAAAGAGTTTTGTTTTTGCCTCCTTTGGGGCTCACTGACATCAAGCTACGTGATCAAATTCACCTGAAAGATTTTAAATCCTACAATGTTAGATGAAACCCAATAGGAATAGACTAGCATGAATCAAAAGGATAACATACAATCTCGAATTATATAGACAACTCGACAACACAAGTCTCAAAACGGTTTTTCATCCTTAAAATCACAAGTTTTCATATAATTCCATAACGTCCGACAGTTTAATAAATATAAACAACATGTTATTCTCCAACTTAGTTTCCAAAACCTACAATGATTCCTCTATACTGACTCTGTTGCCCTGTGGACAAAGGTAACAATTATAGACTCTTGCCCATTAACCTAGTTCTGGGGCATCCAATGACCCGCTAGTTAATGACAAGTTCTATAAGTAGCTATAACAACAAACGCCTCTCACTAGGACAACCACTTCATTTACGGGAATTAACCCGAAGAAACGAAGCATCTACTTGCGCAAAATTTTTGGACATTCACCAAGGAGCAATGAAAGCCCCCGCACACACACATTGTTATGGCACATCTATAGAGTCATTAAAAAGGTATACTGTTAGTCTAGACAATCCAAGAGGGGGTGAATTGGGTCTAAAAAGAATAATAATTATTTTAGATAACTTTTCAAAAACCTTTTAATACCTCAAACAAATATAGCAAATATAATAAGAAATAAAGCAATGAGAATATTAAAGAGGAATGAGAGAGAGAAATAGAACTCGACACCAAGATTTATAGTGGTTCGGCTTTTTTCAATCCTACGTCCACTTCTCAAGACTCCCTTTGAGAATATCCACTATGATAGAAATGTTTACGGACACATTTAAAAGCCTTATAATAGCCTCAAGATGATCCTACAAAAACAACCCCTATTTTCTTCTAATCACTCTTAAGCTCTTCTTTGAAGAGTATCACTCACTCACTCAAAGGATCAAGGGCGACTCACCCTTAAACGAATCGTGCACTGTGTCGTGACGTAGAGAATGCTATCGATGCTGGGAGAGCTTTGTGCAAAACAATGGATGACAGTCTTGTCTCCGTCGTCAACTGTAACAAGGCAATCCTCCAACAAGTGTGCAGGGTATACGACCAAGGTATCATCACAGCGATTCACACCAACTCTCGCAAGGTTAAGAACATCTAAGGTGGCTCCAAGAAGCTTGGGGAAAATAATTCAAAGACAATGAACCTAAAAAAGAAAAGGCTGCCAGATTGAAGCGTGAAGCTAACTAAGCCCTTGCTGCCACATTAGATGCTATGGCTGCGGCAGAGGAAAAGGACGAGTGTGCCTTTTTCTCTAAAGAGAAAACCTCCGAGAGAAGACAAAAACAAGAAGCTAAGAAGAAATTCAAGCAATTCATCGGCGATCAGTGACTACACCTCTTTTGATGATTTCAAAATGGGGGAAAGTAAGGTATGGTAAGGAGAAGAAGTGAAGAAGTGAAGAAGTGAAGTGGTGTGAAGAAAACATTTACAAACATTTATCATTCAGTAGTTTTTTATTGGCTGGCTTTGAAGGAGAAGTTGTACCTCTTAAACATACATTCGCTTTTGTTGTTGTTCGTGATGGTTGAATGGTATGATCATACTTTCTTTCATACTCTCTTTTTATGGATGAATGTGTATATGTGATTGTGTATCAAAAATCCTGTTTAGCATCATTTGATAGCATAGCTCTCTATATATCTCTATGATTGATGTTTAGAATTTGAAAAATCACTTTGCACATATTTTAATAAACTCAGAATGTTTTTGAGTTAATGTTGCAAATCATTTTATAAGTGTATATTGTACTGTTGATTATATGCCTAGCTTTTGAGAATGCAAATCGTGTTTAAGGCATATCGATAAGGGGAGAACCCTTGTTGAAAATATTTTTAAATATTTTCTAAAAAATATTAAAATTGTTGCAATCATAAAAAAAATAGAGATTGTTAGCCCAAGGGCTTTTTATTTAAATTTTGATGATTTTCATAAATTATTTTCTAAGAATAAATTGATTTAAAAGGATAATATTTTATATTTCTAAAAAAGTAGTGATGACACAAATTGAGCAAATGAGTTGACATCTTTAGCCATATGAGATGACTCATCTCTCAATGGGTTAAACACTTAAGTATTCTTGAATGAGAATATTTTGTATTGACCCCAATTGATAATTGAGTCAACATTTAAGGTAAAGAATACTTGAATATCTCAAGTGTATCAACACTTTTGAGCAAATGAGTTGGCACCCTAACATATCTGTTGAAGATATTTCAGGTATAAAAAATTAGTGTTGACACAAATAGATTTTGAGTCAACGCAAAAGAGCCGAAGCTCTCTGTACTCAAAAAGAGTCAATACAAACTGAGTTTGAGTCGACACAAAAGTGGTTCCTCACATTTGTTATTCGGAACTTTGAGTTAATACAAATTGAAGACGAGTCGACACAAAAGTACCGAGGCCACCTGTAGAATTTTGTGAGTTGACACAAATTGAAGACGAGTCAACATAAATATCCCGAGCCCGCCTAAAGAAATTTTGAGTTAACACCAAAGTTCAAATGAGTCGAAAAAAAACTCCCGAGGGTTCCTATAGAATTTTAGTGTCAATACAAAGGCAAAATGAGTCGACACAAATTGCCATCTCCGAAAATCTAAAGAACAATTGAGTTGACACCAAAACTAAATGTGTCAACACCGTTGTGTTGGTGAGAAAGATTGCTGAAATCGTGTCGACCCCTTCGAAGATCAGAGTCGACCCAACCACTTGAAGAACCATGCCCTAGACATTTTGTGTCGACCCAAAAACATTTGTGTTGACACCTGTGACGAAAATTTAAATTCGCGGCAGAGTTTAACGATTTGAGTTTTGGCATTAAATGCCCTCACCTACCTCTAACAATCATGAAGACTCAAGAGCTTATATAAGGAGTTACTTCTCGGCATTTAAAATCTCTGGAGACCTACAATCACTATTTTATTACTTGATTCAAAATCAAATTCTTCAAGCACTCATTTATTGCTATAACTCCAGCTTTTATATCTCATCTTTCTTTATCTCTTCATTTATTGTCAATTAATTATGTAAAGAGAGTGAGTGATTCTCATTGAAACATTTCATTTATTATATCTAAGGGTGAGTCACCCTTTGTCCTTTGAGTGAGTGAGTAAATCTCATCTAAGAAGAGCTCAAGAGTGATTAGAAGAAAAGAGGGGTTGTTTTCGTAGGATTATATTGAGGCTGTTGTAAGGCTTTTGAATGTACACGTTAATATTTCTATCTTGGTGGATATTCTCAAGGGAAGTCTTGAGGTTGTAAGATTTTGAATACGCCCGTGAAACATTCGATCATAGTAAAAATTCTTAAGGGGAGACTTGAGGAGTGGACGTATGTGGAAGAAGCCAAACCACTATAAATCTTTGATGTCTGATTCATTCTCTCTATCCCTAATCTCTTTAATATTTACATTGTTTTAATCTTTGATTATCTTACTATATTTGTTTGCAATATTAAAAGATTTTTGAAAAAGTTTTAAAAATTGTTATTATCTTTTTAAGACCCAATTTATCCCCCTCTTGGGTTACCTAGAACTAGCATTCTTCTTTCTAGGTTTTAATTTCACATGAAGATGAAAAAACCAACTTTTTAAGAATGGAGTTCTTTGTACCCATTTTTCTCAATTCATCATATGAATCTTCAAATGCACTTTGTAATTCTTTTAAAGAGAAATGGTCATTTGTTAACTCATCATCTTCCTTGGTCCTAAGGTAAAGATTTGCAACTTTAACTTTTTCTCTTTCATCCTCGAAGCTACTGTCATTACTTTCACCACTTACTGTCAGCACTGCCTTCTTGAAACCTTTCTTAAAGTGTTTCTTGAGTTGACGACATTCGGCTTTCACATGTCCAAGTTTCTTGCATTCGTAGCTCATGATTTCTTTTTTCTCATGATCATTTTTTAACTTGCTAGACTCACCCTTGAGCTTGGTGAATTCTCCTTTGAGTCCATCTTTCTTGGAGAATTTTCTTTCTTCTTGTTTCTTATTTCTAAGAAACCTTTTAAACTTTCTTGTGATGAGCGTCATGTTTTCATTTTCATCAGCGGAGGAGTCTTCATCAAATTCTTCATCAAGGGTAGTTGATTTGAATGCAATTCCATTTTTCTTCTGGTTGCCATCTTTATCATTTATATTGATGTTCATCTCATGAGTCATGAGAGTTCTAAAGAGCTCCTCCAAGCTAAGAGTGTTGAAATCCTTGGCTTTTTGAATGGCGGTAACTTTTGCTTCCCAACTCTTAGGCATACACCTAATGATATTTCTCACCATCTCTGCATTAGAGTAGATCTTTCCTAGAGATTTTAATCAATTTATAATGTCATTAAATCGAGTAAATATTTCAGAGATAGTTTCATTATGCTTCATTTTAAACAATTCATAGTAATGAACTAGCATGCTTATCTTGGATTCCTTGACTTGATTGGTTCCCTCATGGATAACCTCAAGTCTATCTCAAATTTCTTTGGTGGTGTCACAAGCTGAGATCCTATTGAACTCATTAGGGTCAAGAAAGCAATATAAGAGATTCATAGCCTTAGCATTCTTTTGAATCTCTTTTATGTCACCCTCGGTCCATTAACTTTCAGGTTTAGGGATGATTGCCCCTTCTACGGCCTTGGTAGGTGATTTTGGTCCGTTTTTGATTACTTTCCATAGGTCGTAGTCTACAACTTGAATATAGATTTTCATTCTTGCCTTCTAATAATTATAGTTTGTTCCATTGAACAAAGGATGTCTATTGGTGGACTGACCCTCAGATTGAATAGGTCCAAAGCTAGTGATTGCTATGAAAACTCTTAGACGGTTAAGTCAAAAATAAGAACCCAATCTCTGATACCAATTATTACTCTAGGCAACCCAAGAGGGGGCGAATTGGGTCTAAAAAGAATAATAATTATTTCACAAAATTTTTCGAAAACCTTTTAATATCTCAAACAAATATAGCAAATATAACAAGAAATAAAGTAATGAGAATATTAAAGAGGTAAGGGAGAGAGAAATAGAACCCAACACCAAGATTTATAGTGGTTCAGCTTCTTTCAAACCTACATCCACTCCTCAAGACTCTCCTTGAGAATATCCACTATGATAAGAATATTTACAGGCATATTCAAAAGCCTTATAATAGGCTCAAGATGATCCTATGAAAACAACTCCTATTTTTTTTCTAATCACTCTTAAGCTCTTCTTTGAAGAGTAACACTCACTCACTCAAACGATCAAGGGTGACTCACCCTTAAATATAATAGATGAAGTATTCAATGAAATTCTCACTCACACTCTTTACAAATGATTAGCAATAAATGAGAAGTAAAGAGATGAGAGATCATGAGCTGGAGTTAATGAGCAATAAATGAAAGCTTGAGGGTTTGATCTTTGATTCAAGAAATAGAACAGTAGATTTGAAGCTCCAGTACTTTAAATGTCTGAAAAGTAACTCCTTATATAGCATCTTGAGGATTCATGACCTTTGGAGGTAGGTAGAAGCATTAAATGCAAAAAATTCAACTGTTGAACTCGGCGCTAAATTCAGAATTCCGTCGCAGGTGTCGACTCAAATCTATTTTGGTTCAACACAAATCTTCTAGGGCTTGGTTCTTCAAGTGAATGGGTTGACTCATTTCTTTGTTAGTGTCGACACTAATTTCTGCATCCTTCTCACCCACACAACGGTGTCGACTCAAAATCATTTGGTGTTGACTCATTTAATACTTCAGCTTTTCAAGAGAAACCTTTTGTGTCGACACATTGTATTTTGTGTCAACTCATAAATCTGCAGGAAGACTCGGTTCTTTTGTGTTGACTCATATTGCATTTTGTGCCGACTCAAAAATCTATAAGAAGTTACAGTTATTTTGTGTCAACTCATCTTTACTTTGATATCGACTCAAAATTCCTAAATGACTTTAGTGAGTCTCGAAAAGTCATTTGGTGTCGACTCAAATTTTTGTTTGTGTCGACTCATTTTGTTGCAGTAATCTCAGTTCTTTTGTGTCAACTCAAAAGTCTTTTTGTGTCGACTCATCTTGGAGTACTTGAAAACATCTTAGGAAAACATGTTAAGGTGTCAACTCATTTTGTGAGACCCCGACCCGTTTTATTTTAAGAAATGATTAAGTGTTGATGGGAATAAGAATCAAAACTTGAGCTTGGTGATGTTTTGAGCTTGGGTACGCATGAAAGGTATGTTAGAGGAAAGATATGAGGTTCTAATGGATGTTTGGACAAAAATATGTGAAAAGTGTGTGAGAGAATGTGACATACCTACACTAATTTGGTCATAACATTTTGTACAAAATTAATTTTGGTATGCGGCTTGAACCATTGGAAAGTAAACTTTCGGGGCTTCAGTTTGAGCACAAGAACGACCCTATTTGGAGTTCGGATGAAGCAGATATGCTCGTTTAAAGTTGGACTAAAAGTGTAGTCGCAGCAGAGACCGATCGAGCGGTCCTAAGACCGCTTGAGCGGTCTGTGACGGACAGAGGTTATAAATGTCAGTTTTTGGGCTGGTTTTGCTATATTCTCTTCTCTCCTCTCTCTCTAAGAGCTTAAGAGTGAGCTAGGGTTTAGTTTTGGGGGTCCTTGAGAGTTTCCATGTTCGTCGGGGGTGAAAATTTTGCCGTTTCTTTGCGCGAGCGGTAGTTGGAGAGCGTGGATATACATTGAAAGCTCCTTTGAAGTTGCGTGTCGTTAGCCCAAGAGATTCTTAATTTAATTTTGATGATTTTCATAATTCTTTTTCTAAGAATAAATGTATTTAAATGGATAATATTTCATATTTCCAAAATGAAAGTGTTAACACATTTTGAACAATTAAAGTTGACACCTTAACC
>JAUMHN010321778.1:0-18119 GCA_032360265.1 Heliamphora ciliata | reverse complement strand
CCAATTAAAGACGATTATTTATAGAAAATGAATTATGAAAATCATCAAAATCAATTAAAGAAGCCCTTGGGCTAACAGCACTGAACATAGACTAATACTATTGCTGCAAAATATTTGACATTAAAGCCAAAATATAACAGCGAGCCATCTGATCAGCTTTTTGCCACTTCCGATGGGCCTGGGTTTCCCTTTCGGTAGCCTTCTCATCAGATACTGGTGGACATATCTCAGTTAAAACAAACTTGTAATCCTCAGCAGTTAATACAATGTCTAAGTTTCGTTTTCAGTCAACATAGTTTGGTCCCGTAAGTTTGTTTTCTTTGAGAATGGAAGCCAGTGGGTTGAAAGCCATTTTAATCCTAAGAATCACATAATCAAAAATACCTTTAATTATGACGAGCAAAAAATTGAATTTATTTTTATTTGGTTCTCTCTACCATTTTAAAATTAATTCGCTAGTAGCCTGATGACTTGAGAATAGCATGTCTCGTTGGGAGGACGTCTACTATCCTTCATAAGACCAGACAGACCAATTCTTTTTAATTTTACTATCCAGGCAACTGACCATGACAAATAAAATTAAATAGCTGACAGCGCTTCGGTCCAGTAAATAATAACAGTGACTCAGATGAAGAGAATACTATTATATGTAGCTAAGTGTTAACCATCACCTAATCTTAAATTAATTACTTCGCAATGAATTCTTCAGATGGAGAAGTGATCCACATTAACAATTATTCAGAATTATTCTTAAATGAGGTTTGTACTAGTAATACCACAATTAATCTGGTTGATACGGAGTAAGGTCCTACTGCCAACACGCAGGGTTGAATTGCATCGCCTACAAATTAGTGATGGAGACCGCAGGATTTATCTGTGAATAAATTTTCTCTCCCATTTAGATTTTTTAAAATATTTTTGAGAGTTATAAAAATTCGTTTAATTAAAATAAATTTATTAATTTCAAAAAACACACGATCAAAAAAAATCAAATATCTTACTATGTACACGATTCCAAGATTCTAGTTTATCAAACCATCTTTTCGTGTTTAAATGCGTAATAAATAAAATTTAATAAATGCACAGTTTTTTTTAACTTTTCAACTAAGTTAGTGATTAAAGGCATTTATTTATTTTATTTTTTGTGCCATATTTTTTAAAAAATAATTATTTATTTCGATTAAATAATTTTTTTATTTAATTAATTCAAAATCTAAAATTAATTTTCATGTTTTCTCAAGATATCTAATTAAAAAAAAATTTAAACATGATATTTTGTAAAAAATAAAATATCTAAAGTTTTCCATCTAATTAAAACTAGTTAATTAAAAAAACTTAATTTTATTTTTCATTACAAAATATTTTAATTAAAATAAAAATTTTAAATTAATTAAATTAACAAGATAAATAAAACCAATATTTATCATTCACGCAATTATTATATGTAAAAAAATTAAATACAAAATATAATAAATATAACTCGATTTTATGATCAAATGGAAACTCTAAAGAGTTTCAATTTCTGGTTGAAAATAAGATGGAATGATTCAATCCTTTTCTGAATCAGCTTCCTGTATTCCGATTGCATCAGAATTTCTTAATATGCTGTGATATACATATACAATACTCCTCGATCAATGTATATCAAAAATATCAAGCCAAAATGGCCTCGAGCCACCAACACCACCACTGCTAAAATTGCTACGGTTTTGATGCCGCAGTGTTGGAAAACAAAAACTGCTCTGTTTGGAAATCAGCGACTGTTTGCTTGGAATCCACTTGCCGCTTGCGTTTTGCTTGGAATCACACTGTCGCTTGCTGTTTGCTTGGAATCACACTGCTGTGTTTGGGAAAACCACTGAAACACTATTGAAAAACAGCGCCTCTTGCTTTGTTTGAAAAACTGCAGCCAACCGAAATAGCCTGGAATTGTGTTGCCCCTATTGGCCTTGCGCACTATTGCTGTTTGTTCAGAAACCACTGCTTGCTTTTTGGAAAACGCCAAAACAGTGTTCTGGAATTGCCGCAACCTTAGGCAGCGTTTGGCAGCTTAATCCATGATTCCCATCCCAAGATCAAGCCATGAATTATCATGAAAATCCCCAAACATTAGTGTGCCTCCACCGTATGTTCTTCTTGTTTCTTTGATTTTTTTTTATTACATAAAAAAACTTAAAATAAAAAAATAATTATATTATACATTGATCCTATGCCTCTGTAGAGTTCACAATCAATCAACCACGATCAACCATCGTGGTTAAAAAAATAATCATTATTCATTCAAGCCATTCAATCAAACATGAAAAAAAATGATGATCATAAAATCAGGATTAGAACGCCTGCAAAATAAAGTTAGCAACAGTTCTAAACTATCCATCCTTGATAACCAAAAACAAAAAATAAAATGGCTCTGATACCAATTGTTGGAGGCAAGACTTCCAAGATCTTTGTTTTTGTCAACGATTAATGGAAAAAATTAACTAGAAGGGCAATCGCCAAAATGGGCTCTAGATAAAACTTTTGATGACGAACAATCAAAATAAAATCCGTGCACCCAAAGTTAGTTTAGATAAATACCTTTTTACAGGTCGAATCTTCAACTACGATTTGAATGTGAGTTGAAACTCCTGTCAGATCTTCTACTGTATTCTCTTATGCGATTCCCGGATATAGTGTGAGTTATAATTCTTCGAGAACTCGTACCGGTAGAACCAGAACAGTTTTAGTCTTAGAAGACAAGTAATGAAGCTGGTTCATCCTACCCGCATATATATAGGGGTACAGCAGCGACTTGGAGAGTAATTATGAGTAAGACTTTCAGTGGAACACAGACGCGTATTAGCAGTTTCTGTAATTAAGCAAACATCATAGCGGTATCTGCAATTATGAAAAACAAGCAGTGATTTCTGTATTTTTCATAAAATACTGAATTATTGTTCACACCACTAAAGAACTATAATTACACTCTGATCTATAATCTCAAGACCTTCTTGCATTAAGCTCCGGTTATTAAATGCTTACCATTTCTCCCCATATTAAGATTCTCGATACCCGCCAATTAAATTTAATTATTGACAATATAATTTAATCAGTATCTTAATATTTCTTAAGCCCGCTCGCTTAACTTATTTGTTCGCCAGATAATCAAATCTACCTGCAAAGTTTGGTCGGATCAAAACTCATAAGTTTCCTTTAGGAGGTATCGACAATCCCAATCTTTCGGGACGTGAATTCTGTCAAAATTATTATTGGCCATATAAATGATACCGCTATCTAACTCACCAAAAATATAGACCCATATAAGATCGCACCCTCAAATGAATCAAAACAACGAATATTTATTATACGCAAATCAATAATTATTTCAGGATTAAGAGAATAAGCATTATTCATAATAACCTTGGGGTGCGAATTAATTTATATAGTCAGTATAAAATTAATTATTCCAAATCCCGTTTAATACACACAAAGTGTACTAGCACAGAGAGTCGGAACAATAGACGACGCTATTATCTGTTTCCTATAATCAAAACAGGCCTACTAAAACTCTGTACTACAATCGTACCGATGGTATGTCGATTTTCATCTAAATTGTGGACATAAAATTTATATTTTGCAAGAATCTAAAATCTAATCTTCTGTGTGCAAACAGTACTCTATACACCAGATTTAATACTATACAAAATATCAGATATCCATATATAACATTAAAGAAATGATACACATACATTACTCATAATGATTCTCATAAAATAAAAAAAATAATTTTATTAAAATAAAATTAAATACTAAAAATATGATTTTTAATATACCAACCCTAACAATCTCCCACTTATACTCAAAACCATTCTGTCATACATCTAACTCTCATGCCCTCTACATGACTATCAAAAGTCTTAGCCGGTAAGCTCTTTATAAAAGGATCTATAAGGTTGTCTCCTGATGTAATCTTGGTCTCAGTAACATCACCTCTCTGTTTAATTGGTCATATCAGGTGATACTTACGCTCAATGTGCTTTTCTTTTTTATAGACCCTTGGCTCCTTCGAGTTTGCAACTGCTCCGCTATTGTCACAGAAAAGTGTAATAGTCAACTGAATTGAAGGTACCACATCTAGATCTAACAAGAAGTCCTGAGCCAAATGGCCTCCTTGGTTGCTTCAGAAGCTTCCACATACTCGCCCTCCATGGTGGAATCAGCAATGCAGGACTACTTGATACTCCTCCAACTTATAGTTCCACCTCCTAGGGTAAACACATAACCTGAGGTAGGCTTACTGGAATCCTTGTCAGACTGAAAATCTGAGTTTGTGTACGCCAAAAGTACTAGACTGTCAGCCTGGTAAACTAACATATAATCCTTAGTTCTTTTCAGGTACTTGATTATATTTTTTACCGCAATCCAATGCTCCTACCCTGGGTTAGACTGATATCTGCTAACCATGCCAACGACAAAGCAGATGTTGGGTCTAGTGCAAAGCATAGCATACATGAGGCTTTCTACTGTCGATATATAATGAACTGCCTTTATCTTGTCTATCTCATCAGGTGTCTTAGGAAATTGATCCTTGGTTAGAGTGATTCCACTCGAAAAAGGGAAAAGTCATTTCTTGGATTCCTGTATGCTAAAACGAGCAAGAATATCATCGATATAATTTGCTTGTAATAATCTCAACATCCTTTGTTTTCGATCTCGCACAAGCTTGATCCCAAGGATGTGATTGGCTTCTCCTAAGTCCTTCATACCGAACTGTCCAGCTAACCATACTTTAACTGTAGATAATGCCTTCACATCATTTCTGATAAGCAAGATATCGTTTACATAAAATACTAGGAAGATCACCACACTTTTGCTGCGCTTCTTATACATACAGGACTCATCCGGACTTTGATCAAAATTATAAGACTTTATAACTTGATCAAACCGAGTGTTTCAAGATCTCGATACCTGCTTAAGTAAATAAATAAATCTCTTAATCTTACACAATATGTCCTCCTGACCCTTTGTAATGAATTCATCTGGTTGTATCATATAGATACACTCGTCTAAACTTCCATTAAGGAAAGCTGTCTTGACATCCATTTGCCAAATTTCGTAATCAAAATATGCAGCAATGGATAAGAGAATCTAGATAGACTTATGTATGGCTACCTGCGAAAAGGTTTCCTCATAGTCGATCCCTTCTTTCTGAGTGAACCTTTTAGCAACAAACCTAACTTTTAAGTTTTTAACCTTTCCGTCTGCTCTTCTCTTCTTCTATTAGATCTACTTGCATCCAATGAGTTTTATCCCTTTGAGTGGTTCTATAAGTTCTCAGACCTGATTGGAATATATAGATTCCATCTCTGAATTCATAGCCCTTTACCAAAGATCAACATCTTTGTCTTGTAGTACTTCATTGTAGTTACACGACTCGGTATCTAATTCGGCCGAAATCTTGTCATACGACTCTCGAAAGAATATATACCGATCAGGTTGATGAACAACCCTTCCACTATGACGAGGTACTACCTGTGTCTATGTACTAGCAGTAATAGACTGTGTAGAATCTAAATCCTGTGCATCTGTACCCTATTCTTGATTTGCACATGTCCCAATAATTCTCCCACTACGACGAGGTAATGGAATATCAGTGACTTGTGGTTCCTCTTCCATTCTACTAGTATTTTCTGTTAGTTCTTCCAGAATAATTTTGCTATTGGGCCTGTGATCTATAATATAATCCTCTTTCAAGAATAGGACATTGGTGATAACAATGACCTTCTGATCCTTAGGATTATAAAATAGACCACCATTCATTCCCTTGGGAAACCCCACAAAGAAACAGACTTCCGTCTTCGATTCCAACTTATCCGCGTTCTCTTTTAGCACATGTGCTGGACATCCCCAAATTTGAATGTGTTTTAGACTAGGCTTACGTTCAGTCCACAATTCTGTGGGAGTAGAAGGTACTGACGTAGAAGGTACCAAGTTTAGAACGTAAGACGCTGTCTCTAAAGGTCCATCTGCTTCCAATCTGTTTATCCTTTTTAGATTAATATGACTCAAGCGTAAGTGTCGAAGAAATATTTGGTTCATTAAAGAAGGAAACTTTCTCTTATATAGTAAAATAGATATGTTATTTATTTCAGTTAGTTGCAGTATAGGAGAAATAGTAAATACAACATACAACTTATCCACCAATGTACTAGAACAAATAAAATATTTATTTTTCTTCACAACAACAGAGTCACCAAAATAAATAGAATATTTGTCTTTTATTAAACTTGAAACTAAAATTAAATTTCTTCTAATCGAAAGTACATAAAGATAATTTTTTAGAAGTAGTATCCTACTTCTACTAAAACTAAGAGTATATCTCCTACTGCAACTGCTACCATCCTTGTATTATTATCCATGTGTAGGTAGATTTTTCCATCACTGAGCTGCCTGATTTTTTGGAACCCCTGCAAAGAATTACAGACATGATTAGTGTCTCTCATATCTACACACCAGGTACCAGTAGATAACACCGCTAAACTTGTTCCAACAACCGGTGAACAGAAATTACCATTTCTACTTACTGAGAAAAATCGAACACTGCTTTTTCTAATGCCCAAACTTGTTACAGTGATAGCACTTGCCTCTCGACTTCTTCGCAGCAGCTTTTGATCCCTTAACTGCTTTTAAACTTGTGTTTTCCTATGTCTGAATTTTTTTTTCTTCTTACCTTTTCAACTTAGAGAAAGAACATTTCTTAGCCACATTCACAGAACCTGGCTTTCTAATAACACCCTCGGCTACTTGAAATTTCTTAAAAAGTTCTGCCAGTGTGTAGCTTAGCTTATTCATAAAATAGTTCAGGCAGAACTGCTTAAAACTTTCAGGCAGTGACTGGAGTATGATATCGACTTGGGTTTTTTCGTCAATTTCAACTTCAAGGATCTCTAGTTCATTTAGAAGACTAATCATCTTTAGAACATGATCCGTAACTGGTGTACCTTCAGCTATGTTTGCATTCATTAGAGATCTCATGGCCACCGGCCTAGCAGTACGATTTTGATCCCCAAATATTTCTTTGAGGTTCATCATCATGTCATAGGCACTGGGTATAGACTGATGCTGATGCTGCAAAATATTTGACATTGAAGTTAAAATGTAACAGCAAGCCATCTGATTAGTTTTTTGCCACTTCTGATGGGCTTGGGTTTCTCTTTCGGTAGCCCCCTCGTCAGGTACTGGTGGACATATCTCAGTTAAAATAAACTTGTAATCCTCAGTAGTTAATACAATGTCTAAGTTTCGTTTCTAGTCAGCATAGTATGGTCCCGTAAGTTTGTTATCTTTGAGAATGGAAGCTAGTGAGTTGAAAGCCATTTTAATCCTGAGAATCACATAATTAAAAGTACCGTTAATTATTATGAGCAAAATATTGAATTTATTTTAATTTAGTTCCCTCTACTATTTTAAAATTAATTTGCCAGCGGCCTGATAACATGAGAATAGCATGCCTCATTGGGAGGGCGTCTAATATTCTTCATAAGACCAAACAGGCCAATTCCTTTTAATTTTACTATCTAGGTAACTGACCCTGCCAAATAAAATTAAATAGCTGACATAGTTTCGGTACAGTATATAATAGCAGTAACTCAGATGAGAGAATACTATTATATGCAGCTAAGTGTTAACCATCACCTAATCTCAAATTAATTGCTTCGCAATGAACCCTTCAGATGGAGAAGTGATCCACACTAACAATTATTCAGAATTATCCTTAAAGGAGGTTTGTAGTAACAATACCGCAATTAATCTGTTCGATGCGGAAGAATGCCTTACTGCCAACACATAAGGTTTATTGCATCGCCTATAAACTGGTGACGAAAATCGCATGATTTATCTGTGAATAAATTCTCTTTTCCATTTAGATTTTTTAAAATATTTTTGAGAATTATAAAAATTAGTTTAATTAAAATAAATTTATTAATTTCGAAAAATATACAATTTGAAAAAATCAAACATCTTTCCGTGTACACGATTTTAAGATTCTGATTTATCAAACCATCTTTTCGTTTTTAAATGAGTAACAAATAAAATTTAATAAATGCACAGTTTTTTTTAGCGTTTCAGCTAAATTAGTGATTAAAGGCATTTATTTATTTTATTTTTCGTCCCATATTTTTTAAAAAATGATAATTTATTTCGATTAAATAATTTTTTTGTTTAATTAATTTAAAATTTGAAATTAATTCCCACGTTTTTTCAAGATATCCGATTTAAAAAAAATCTTTAAACGTGATATTTTATAAAAAATAAAATATCTAAAGTTTTTTTCATTTAATTAAAATTAATTAATTAAAAAAACTTAATTTTATTTTTCATTACAAAATATTTTAATTAAAATTCAAATTTTGAATTAATTTAATTAACAGGATAAATAAAATCAATATTAATCATTCACGCAGTTAATATATAAAAAAAAAATTAAATGCAAGATATAATAAATATATCCCGATTTTATAATCAAATAGAAACTCTAATGAGTTTCAGTTTCCAGTTGAAGATATGCTGGAATGATTCAATCCTTTTTTGAATCAGCTTCCTGTATTCCGATTGCAGCAGAATTTCTTGATATGCAGTGATATAAATATATAATACTTCTCAATCAATGTATATCAGAAATATCGAGTCAAAATAGCCCCAAGCCACCAGAACCACATCTGCTGAAATTGTTACTGATGCCGCAGTGTTGGAAAAAAAACTGCTTTGTTTGGAAACCAGCGGCTGTTTGGTTGGAATCCACTTGCTGCTTACTGTTTGTTTGGAATCACACTGCCACTTGCTATTTGCTTGGAATCACACTGCTGTGTTTGGGAAAACCACCGAAGCAATGTTGGAAAACAATGCCTCTTGCTTTGTTTGAAAAATCGTAGCCAACCGAAATAGCCTGGAATTGTGCTGCCCCTGTTGGCCTTCCGCACTATTGCTATTTGTTTAGAAACCACTGCTTGCTTTTTGGAAAACACCAAAACAGTGTTCTGGAATTGCCGCAGCCTTAGGCAGCGTTTGGTAGCTTAATCCATGATTCCCAAATCCCAAGATCAAGCCATGAATTATCATGAAAATCCCCAACCATCAGTGTGCCGCCGCCGTGTGTTCTTCTTGTTTCAATGATTTTTTTATTACATAAAAAAACATAAAATAAAAAAATTATTATATTTTACATTGATCCTATGCCTCTGTAGAGCTCACAATTAATCTACCACGATTAACCCTTGTGGTTAAAAAAATAATTATCATTCATTCAAACCATTCAATCAAACATGAAAAAAAATGATCATAAAAGTATGATTAGAACGCCTTTAAAAAAAATAGCAACAGTTGTAAAACTACCACTCCCTGATAATCAAAAATAAAAAATAAAACTGCTTTGATACCAATTGTTGGAGGCGATACTGCTAAGATCTTTGTTTTTGTCAACGATTAACGAAAAAAATTAACTAGACGGGCAATCGCCAAAACGGGTTCTAGATAAAACTTTTGATGACGAACGATCAAAATAAAACTCGTGCACTCGAAATTAGTTTAGATAAATACCTTTTTACCGGTCAAATTTTCAACTACCATTTGAATTTGAGTTGAAACTCCTGTCAGATCTTTTACTGTATTCCCTTATGCGATTCCCAAATATATTGTGAACTATAATCCTCCAAGAACTTGTACCGACAAAACTAGAACAGCTTTTGTCTTAGAAGACAAGTTATGAAAACTAATTCAGCCTACCCGCATATATATAGGGTTACAGCAGCAACCTGGGGAGTAATTATGAGTAAAATTTTCAGTGGAACACAAAACGTATTAACGGTTTCTACAATTAAGTAAACCTCATAGTGGTATCTGTAATTATGAAAAACCAACAGCTGTTTCTGCAATTTTCATAAAATACTGAATTATAGTTCACACTACTAAAGAACTATAATTACACTTTTACTCGTAATTACTGATAATTTAATTTAATCAGTATCTTGATATTCTTTAAACCCATCCGCATTGTTAGGGTTGGTATACTTAAAATCATATTTTTAGTATTATTTTAATAAAATTATTTTTTTATTTTATGAGAATATTTATGAGCAATGTATGGGTATCATTTCTTTGATATGCATGAATGTCCAATATTCTGTATAGTATTTAATCTGGCGTGTATATAAGTTTTATACTCACAGTTTAGATGAAAATAGACATACTATCGGTACGACTGTAGTATAGAGTTTTAGTAGGCCTGTCTTGGTTACGGGGAACAGATAATAGTATCGTCTATTGTTCCGACTCTCTGTGCTAGTACACTTTGTGTGTATTGAACGGGACATTTTGGATAATTAATTTTATACTGATTATATAAATTAATTCAAACCCTAAGATTATTTTAAATAGTGCTTATTCTCTTAATTCTGAAATAATTATTGATTTGCATATATTTAATATTCGTTGTTTGGATTCATTAGAGGGTGCGATCTTATATGGGTTTTTATTCTCGGTGAGTTGGATAGTGGTATTATTTATATGAAAAATATTAATTATTGACAGAATTCACGATTCGAAAAATCGAGATTGACGATACCTCCTTAAGGATGCTTATAAGTTTTGACTGATCCAAACTCTGCAAGTGGATTTAATTATCCGGCGGTCAAATAAGTTAAGCGGAATGGCTTAAAGAATATCAAGATGCCGATTAAATTAAATTGTCAGTAATTAAATTTAATTAGCGAGTATTGGAAATCTTCACGTGGGGAGAAATGGTTAGCATTTAATAACAGGAGCTCAATGTAAGAAAGTCTTGAGATTATGAGTTAGAGTGCAATTATTGTTTTTTAGTGGTGTGAACTGTAATTCAGTAGTTTATGAAAATTGCAGAAATTGTTGCATATCTTTCCATAATTGCAGAAACCTCTAGTAGGTGTCTGTGTTCTACTGAAAGTCTATCTCATAATTACTCTACAGGTCCCTACTGTAACCCTATATATATACGGGTAGGCAGAACCAGTTTTAGATGATTATATATCATTATTATTATGATATTTTTTTTTTCAAGACTTAAATATATCGAGATTCTGCCGGTATGAGTTCTCGGAGAATCGTAACCCACACTACGTTCGAGAATCATATACGAAAATACGATAGAAGATTTGACAGGAGTTTCAATAGATCGACAAAAGTTATTCTTCTAAATTAACTTTGGATGCACGGGTTTATTTTTGATCGTTCGACGTCAAAATTTTTATCTATAGCCTATTTCGGCGTTTTCCCGTCTAGTTAATTTTTTATCGAAAATCGTTTACAAAAACAATCATCTTGGCAGTATTGCTTTCAACAAATTGGTATAAAAATATTTTGCTTTTTGTTTACGATTTATCGGGGTCGAGTAGTTTTAGAACTATTATTAACTTTGTTTTGCAGGCGTTTTAAATACTGGTTTTATGATCATAATTTATTTTCATATTTGATTGAATGCGTGGATGATGATTTAATTATTATTTTTAATCACGGGGTTGACCGTGATAGATTAATTGATTGTGAACTCTACGGAGGTATAGGATCAATGTAAAAATTATTATTTTTTGATTTCTAAATTTTTTTATTTTATATAATAAAAATAAAATAAAATTAAAGAAGAGGAAGAACAATATGTCGAGCAGTGAAAGAGGCGCTGTTTTCGTAAAACTGTGGCGCAAGATCCCAAACATCCAAACTGTTGCTGCGCCAATCAAAAAGCAAACTGCTTCGGTGGTTTAAGAAAAGAAAAAAAAGGACAAACGGAGCAATTCGAGAGAGCACTGTTTCGGTGCTCTTTTCAACGGCGCAAAAGCCACCGCCAAACGTGGCGCAATCTTCTGCAGCAATTCCCAAGCGCCGCAGCAGTGATCCAAAAATCAAAGGCGCAGCAAGCGGTTTCATCCAAATAACCAAAAAATGCCAAACGCAGCAGCGTTTCTTGAAAGCTTGGATCAAGAAGCAGCGGCTTTTAAGGCTGTTTCAGCCACTATGGCATGGTTTTTCCCAAATAGCGCTGGTTTTCGCTATTTTCAAGGCTCAAACAGTAGCAGCACCGCAAATCAGCAAGTTGATTTCCAAACAAAAAGTGTTTCCAGCAGTTTCAACAAAAGTGGGAGAGGTTTTCCAAGTTTATCCGGGCAGTAACAGTGGTGCAAGAATTCCCTGGCGCACGCCAAACAGGAGCCGGACTCCATCCAAATAAAGCAGCGATTTTCCTGGATCAAGACTGTATCGGCTCTATTGAAGCAAAGAGTTTCAGGCTGTTTTGGCTTGATTTATTCTGATATAGATGAATCAAGAAGTCCTGATGCAAATTGGACCAAAAAAACTTATTCAAAACAGGAAATTAAAACTTTTTAGATTTTCAAACGGATCATAAAACTGGGATATTTGTAGTTATCTTGCATTTAATTTTTTATTAACTGCGTGGATGATATTTATTAATTTTATTTAATCTTGTTAATTTAATTAATTCAAGTATTTGGTTTTAATTAAAATATTTTGTAATGAAAAATAAAATTAAGTTTTTTTAATTAATTATTTTTAATTAAATGAAAAAACTTTAAATATTTTATTTAAAATATTTTTATTAAATCGGATATCTTGAAAATACGTGAGAATTAATTCTGAATTTTGTAGTAATTAAATAAAAAAATATTTAATCGAAATAAATTATTATTTTTCAAAAAATGTGGAACGATAAATAAAATAAATAAATATCTTTAATCACTACTTTAATTGAAAAGCTAAAGAAAAAAATGTGCATTTATTAAATTTTATTTGTTACGCATTTAAACACGAAAAGATGATTTGATAAAGCAGAATATTTGAAATCGTGTACACGCAAAGATGTTTGATTCTTTCAGATCGTGTGGTTTTCAAAATTAATAAATTTATTTTAATTAAACGAATTTTTATAATCCTAAAAAATGTTTTAAAAATCTAAGTGGGAGAGAGAATTTATTCACAGAAAAATCTCGCAGTCTCCAACACTAGTTTGTAGGCGATGCAATTAAACCCTGCGTGTTGGCAGTAAGGCCTTCCTCCCCAATGGACAGATTAGTTTCGGTATCGCTATTACAAATGTGAGACCTTGACCCGATTCATTTTTTAATGATTAAGTGTTCGAGTTATCTCGGAACCTCCGGAATGTTTTAAGTGTACCCTTGGCGCGTGTTCGGGTTCCATTGAGACTTGTTTGATTTGGTTTAAGGCTGGAAAATCACTTTTTACATATAAAAACGCACTGCCCAGCAGTTCGGTCGACTGAGGGGCTTGGCCCAGTCGATTGAACCGAGTTTTTTGAGTTCGATCGACTAGACATGGAGGTTCGATCGACTGAACCTTCTCGGCTAGGCTTTTTGGCATTTCCAGTAGCGTCATTCAGTCAACTAAACTGGGGGTTCAGTCGACTGAACAATAGATTTTTGGCGTTCTCTATAAATATCAAGCCGTGGAGATATTTTGGGATATGTTGCTCTCTAGATCTGATTTCTCTCTCCCATTTTCTTTACCTTCTCTCTAGATTTGAGGGCTTGGGGCTTGGTTTTCAGTTTATCAACTTATGGATTCTTGCTATCGAGGATGTGGGCTTCATATATATCCGGACAGATTTCTATTTTGTCGAGATTCGATTTTTGAGATATCGGGTTTTGACCCAACGAGGTAAGATTCTAGACCCTATTGCTGTATTAGGGTGCTATATGTAATTGTATATTTTTTCACCGATAGAAAATGCATGAAATGTCATATCTATGTTTAAACCTTAGTTTTTCGGGTAAAAAGCATGTTTTTTACTTTTTGTGGTTTAGTACATCATATGACATGTGATTTTATGGTTTTCAAAGGGTGTTCTTGAAAATAGTGGTTTTTGTTGGAAAACGGAGAATTTTGATAGAAATCTCAACATTTTATGTTTTAGAGGTTTAGAGCTCGCTTTCGGGGTTGAGGATCAGGTTTTGAAACATTTTGTTGAAAACGAGATAAAACATTTTGAAAATATTTTGTGTGATACCCTTGTTGAAGGATGGATCTAAATACATGTATAATGTATTTTGGGGAAAAATGTTTTGTAGTTGAGCGACAGTTCTATTTTTAGAAGAATATCTAGATGTACCAGAATAACGTGTATTTGGCACAAGTTGCACTCGGTGAAAGTCCAAAAACGTGCGCAGAGTAGGTACTCAGGTCATTCGGGCTAGTCCCCGTAAATTGAGATGAATGGGTGCTCAGCTCCCTCGGGGTCATAACTAGTAAATTGAGTAGTTACGTTCATGGTGCTTCGTATAGAACTTGTGCGTATCTAGGTGATCCCACGATATCAGGGGGTTAGATACTAGACATGGGTCTGTAGTTGCTACCTCTATCCTCTTGCGATTGGGTCGGTACATAGGATCTTATTCTTCTTTTCTACGATGGTACATTCCATGAGGGAACAATATTTTGATTATCATTTTACCTTTTTTCCTCGGCGGTGTGGCCTGAGTAGAGCATACTGTTTTATTACAGCTTACTATTTTTATCTTTCCTCTGTGTGTGATCCGAGTGGGAAAGTAATATTTTGGTTATTGTTTTCCTTCAACTGTAAAATGTGTTTTGCGTTGTATAAATGGTTGTTGCGAAGGAAAAACTATTTTGGGAGTTGATGGGAAAACGTGGGTTTTTATGACGTAAAAACTTTTTGGCTTGTGGTTGAGTTAGCTCCCACTATATGATATGCATGGTTTTGAGGACAGAAATGTGGGGTTTTATAAAATAGAACCGTTTTGAGGCTCGTGTTAGCCTGATGGATAACTAATGGTTTTTAGGATGGAAAACCTTTTTAACTCCTGTGGTTGAGCTTGTATGCTTGTGATTGCATATTTCATAATTTACAACATTAATGTCTGTTTCTATTGTGCTTCGACTCACGAGTGCGAATTTCCTGTATAAAACCTTTTTCAGGTGATGTCATGGAGGATGATCTCGAGTAGATCTTGTGGTGCCCGTGACAATGGATGATGGAAGACCTTTGGTAGTTTTTCTGTTTGGTATGCCTGATCCTGAAGGGGCAGGTTTTGTACGCCATATGGTGATATACTTATGCATGTTTTACAAGATGTTTACTGTTTATGAGAGATGTATATTAGGTTTTCATTTGATTTTAACAGGTGGTTTTGAATGTATGAAAACCTATTTTCATAAAATTAATATTTGGTGGATTTTCACATCACCCTGGATTTTGGGGCGTGACAAATTAGTTTCAGAGCTCTGGGTTCGAATACCTATGAGCCGTAGGAAGAGGGTGTGTTATCTTGTGAGGATGTGTGTGTGCTTGGTTGCTTGTGTTTGGAGTATGTTGTGTATATGTGAGTATGGAGGTTGGACCATAGGATTGATCGGTCTTGTGTTTGGATTGATAGACTTGGGAGCCAAGTTAAAAACGTGTTTCATGGACGCAATTTTTAGCAGAGAATCTAAGTAGGTTATCCAAAGGGACGCATCATTCTTGCTGGTTTTCCTCGGTATCGGTGTTGTGTCTACATGATCGTTATGGCTACGTGTTAGTATGATTATGTGGTATGTGGTAAAAATAACATGATAGATCAACCTTAGGTTATCGTGTTTCATGCTTTCTTTATATACGACCTGTACACCCTTAGAGACGACGAGACTGTGGTTTGGGTCTTGGTTATGCGACTCGGTTTCTATCAATCGCAAAAGCAGGGTTATGGGTTGAGCGTCGATCACTTGGTGTGTTGTGGAACTCATCAGTGAGTTGGGTTCTACGTGAGGTTGGCCTCGGTTAGTATCTGTTCGGTGTTAGTACGAGCAGTGTTTGTTCAGGTGCAGATGGAGCCTAGTTGGTGGCTTTGTTATAGTAGCTGGCTCTCCTTGAGAGTAGGCTAGTGGATGTCGGAGTTGTGTTATGGTTGACCTTGTGAGTCGAGGTGATAGGATGTCGGAGACCCTGGGAAATCAGTCGATGTGATTGGATTAGGGATAGCGACATCCCTTCGACGTCTTGGTATACGTGGTTCTGGCCATGTGACGGATTAGATACGTCGTGAGCCATGCTATGTCTTGAGCCGTGTACTCGAAACGGGGTATAGACGGGAACATAGTGGATGGGAGTATAGAGATCCTTAGCCGAGCGTATGTTGAGATGGCAGAATGCTGTAGGTAGTCAGAGTAGTTTGATGACCTTTGATGTTGTATACCTTTTGAGGTTTGAAAATTGAGTTCCGAGTGGGTGAGCTCAAGTATATGGGAATGGGTATGAATTGCAGTTATGCTGAAAAGAGCACGGGTTATGGCTGTATGGGAATGTGTAAGGGCTCATGCGACGAGTATCGATTCTGTGAGATTCCCACTAGAATGCATGTAAGTGGTTTAGTCGATATCCTAGTGATTAGGAGATCGCATTTGAGAACTGTGCAAGGTTCATGTGGTTGGGTATGTTGTTTTCCAATGGGAACGAAGTGTGGAGGTTCAGCAATATACCATGTGGTTTAGCTGGCCTGGGGTGATAGGTGAGAAATCGTAGGGTACGATGCCTGTGACTGATGTGTGCTTTGGAAGCAGAAATGCAGATGGTGTTTGCATGGTTGTATGAGTTATTAGTAACTCTAGATGAGAGGTTCCAGGATTGGGTTCCCTTATTGATGCTGTGCCTTGGACAGTGAGCTCGAGGTTGTGACGTGATTATGGTTTGCCTAGCTGAAGTTAGGTTGTGTAGCGCAATATTATGAAGTGAGGTTTTGGGTACAATGGGATGTGTTGTACCAGGTGCGCGGATTGATGGTGTTCACGTCTGTGAATGAGGTTACAGAGAGCTTGGTGTAGCGGATGACCTAAGTACCGTGATCGTGATTGACAACAGCTGTTTGACTGTAGTCGATGTCGCATCGAGGTAAGACTTATAGAGTTCTTAGAGGCTAAGTGTTGATGAGTATTGGCAGTACGCCGAGGTGGGGTTGTGATTTCTCGTTGGCTTTTCTCTTTCTTTTGGGTGGAAAGAGACCAAGAGTCTTCTTGTAGACAATAGTCTTGGAGATGACTATCTGGTGCGAGTTGTTTCATCTCGATTGGACGGCGATACCAGGTTCTTGGTTGGTTCAGGTTTGGTTGTGTTCTGACACTGTAAAATCTCAGTGGAACGATACCCGCGTTGTGACTCGTGTTATGACTCGTGTTGGGACTCGTGCTGTGACTCGTGTTGTGACCTGCGTTGTAACTCGTGTTATGACTTGTGTTGTGACTCGTGTTATGATTCGTGTTGTGACTTATGTTGCGACTCGTGTAGTGACCCGTGTTGTGATCGTGTTCTGACTCAAGAACTTGTGTCGCTGTAATTGGATGACGGTTGGACTAGTCCTTCGTGGTTTCAACGGATGGTTGAACCAATTGGAATGTGATCCCTGTGAGTTTAGGTTGATGGACAGGAATGCTTAGGAGTTGGTGTTGAGACGTAAAGTTCTTTTGCAGTGATCAGTTGAGGATCCTCGACCGTTGTGTGTGTATGGTTGTACATCTAGCTCGTGGTACAGTAGGAATTTTATCAGAACAGTGCGGCTGTGAAATGTGTATGGTGGATCTCTGGTAGACTTTTGTGAATCTGGCTTTTTGTTCTGTTTGAGGACTTGGAACTGTTTAGAGTTCTTCGAGTCGAGGAGTGGTTATTGACTGTGGTAAGTGTTGTGCTTTGGCATAACGGTTGTTTGTGTGGGCAGTGATCCCGAGAGTATGATGGTGGAGAAGCCTTGGTTGGCGTGGCCCGTTCGGACCGACGCAATTGTTTGGTTGGGAACGGAAGGGCCATGTGCGTTTTGGATGTGAGGACATGGCTGAGTGTAAGATGTAAGCCTTGGTTGGATACCTGGCGGACGAATCTGGGGATTCGAAGGGTTGATGTACGTGTTCTACGTTGGAGTTCATGCTAGATATCAATCGACTTGTTCACCTTGATGGATTATGAGAATCACGTTTGATGTGTCAGACGACGGAGATCGTGTTTGATCTGAGGGTTGTCCATAGCCTTAGTATTAGCAATCTGATGACGAGACGTTGAGTTGTGAGCTGTGCAGTCATGTGCAGTGACGTGCTGATGC
>JAUMHN010321668.1:0-18121 GCA_032360265.1 Heliamphora ciliata | reverse complement strand
ATGGCCAATTCAATTGTAATTGATCCAGCTATTGAAATCTGGATTTCAATGGCCAATGAAATTCACAGATTCCAACAGTTAGCAAGTAGAAATTGTTAGGCTTTTTAATGGCATGAGGTTTACGTCCCTGTTAGGGCACTCTCTCTCTCTTTCTTTTTTTTTAGATAATTTGTTTGGGATTAATTAAAAGTTAATTTTTTGTAAAATAAATTAGGTTTTAAGTTACACTGTTTGGCATCTATAAAAAGCCACTAACTTTATTTTTCACTCTTTATTTCAAGAAAAAAATTTATATACTTCTCAAACATACTAATCTTTTTACAGTAAAATGACTATACTACTCTCAATTAAAAAAATAAAATCTCCTCACAAAAAAAAAACCATGCCCATACTTTAAACACTATAATTTAAAAGCAAAAACTAAGGCGTTTTAAATATTTTAATAAAAAACAAAAAGATAAAAGACTACTACAAAAAATTTATCTCAAATAATTTAATTTTTTTCTTCCTATTTCTTCTAAAAAAGCAATACATCTTAAAGGCTAAGTGTTAACCAAAGGGCGTTCTTATTTTGATTTTGATGATTTTCATATTTTATTTTCTAAGAATAAATGAGTTTAAAACAATAATATTTTATGTTTCCAAAATGAAAGTGCTAACACAGTTTGAACATTTGAGGATTAAAACATTACATATTCTTTGAAGAGAATATTTTGTATTAAACCCAATTGAAATTTAAATCAAATACTTTTAATGCAAAGTATACTTAAAGTATATTGAGTTTGTTAACACTTTTGAACAAATGGTTTAACACACTAACAATTTTATAAAGTTACTTTTAGGTATCAAAAGTTAGTCTTGACATAAATAAATTTTGTGTCAATACAAAAGAGTCGAAACTCTCAAGACTCAAAATGAGCCGACACAAATTGACTTTGTGTCGACACAAAAGTGGTTACTTACTTTTGATATCCAGTCATTTGAGTCTACACAAATGAAAAATGTGTCGACACAAAAGAATCGAGGTCACCTGCAGATTTTGGGAGTCGACACAAAATAAAAGATGAGTCGACACAAAAGTCCCGAACCCGCCTGAAGAATTTTGGTGTTAACACACTAAAGTTCAAAAGTGTCGACACAAATATACCGAGGGTTCCTACAAAATTAAGTGTCGATACTAAAGAAGACTTGAGTCAACGCAAAGTGCCTCCTCTCGGATTTTGAAGTTCAAATGTGTCGATCCAACCACTTAAAGGATCCTGCCCTAGACTTGTTGTGTCGAGACCAAAGACAGTTGTGTCGATACCTGCGACAAAATTTCAAATTTGCGATGGACCTCAACGGTTGGATTTCTCGCATTTATTGCTCTTACCCACCTCCAACGGTCATGAATGCACAAGAGCTTATATAAGGAGTAATTTTTTAGCATTTAATCTTTCTGGAGACCTAAAATCACTATTCTATTGCTTGAATCAATTTTATTACTCTCAAGCTCACATTTATTGCTGAAACTCCAGCTCTTGCTTCTCATCTCTCTTTAACTTCTTATTTATTGTAAATTTAATTTTTGTAAAAGAGTGAGTGTTTTTCATTAATTTTCTCATTTATTGTATTCAAGGGTGAGTCTCCCTGTATCCTTTGAGTGAGTGAGTGAATCTCATCAAAGAAGGTAAATAATGAGAATCTACATTCAAGCCGTAGACTATGACCTTTGGTGGGTTATTATAAATGGACCCAAAAGACTCACCAAAACTGTTGAAGGGGCTGCCGTCCCTAAACCTGAGGTTGAATGGACTGAAAATGATATTAAGAAAATTTAAAAGAACGCTAAAGTCATGAATCTCCTATATTGCTCACTTGACCCAAATGAGTTCAATAGGATCTCTACATGTGATACTGCAAAAGAAATATGAGATAGACTTGAAGTTACCCATGAGAGTACAAATCAAGTGAAAAAGTTCAAAATAAGTTTGCTTGTGCATAACTATAAATTATTCAAAATGAAGTATGATGAAACCATTTCTTCTATACTTACTCGCTTCACTGACATTATTAATGGACTAAAATCTCTTGACAAGATTTATACAAATGCAGAAATGGTGAGAAAAATTCTTAAGTGCATACTTACGAATTGGAAAGCTAAGGTCATAGGTATTCAAGAAGCCAAAGACCTCAACACGCTCAGTCTAGAAGAGCTTCTTGGTTCTCTCATGACCCATGAAATGAACATAAAGATGAACGATGAGGATGACAACAAAAAGAAGAAAGGCATCGCCTTCAAATCCTCAATACATGACGAAGAATCTGAGGCAAACTTCTCAAGTGATGAGAATGAAAACATGGCCCTCATCACAAAAAAATTCAAAAGGTTTCTTAGAAATAAGAAACAAGGAGGAAGAAAGTTCTTCAAGAAGGAAGGACACCGAGGCGAGCTTACCAAATTCAAAGGCGACTCAAGAAAATTCAAGAACGACTCCAAGAAAGAAGAAATCATCTGCTATGAGTGTAAAAAACTTGGACACATCAAAACTGAATGTTTTCAGCTTAAAAAGCAATTCAAAAAAGGCTTCAAGAAAGCCATGATAGCTGCATGGGACGAAAGCGATGACAGCAGCTCTGAGGATGAAAAGAAAAAAAACGAAGTAACTAATCTATGCCTCATGGCTAGTGAAGATAATGAGGTAATTCTTGACCCTTTTTTCTTAGATGAATTGCAAAGTTCATTTGAAGATTTACATGATGAGTTGAGAAAAATAGTTGCAAAGAATTCTATTTTGAAAAAGTTAGTTCTTTCCTCCTCAACTAAAATTAAAACTTTGAAAAGTGAAAAATCTATTTTGACAAAATAAGTTTTTGTTTTGAAGAATGAAAACAAAGTTTTGAGTGAAAAAGTTAAGGACCTTACAAAAACTGTTTATAAGTTCACTTAAGAAAAGAACAACTTAGATAAACTTCTTAGCATGCAAAAATGTGTTTTTGACAAAATTAGGATCAGGTATAAACCCAAGAAGAAACAAAGTTCTTAAACAATATTTTTGTCAAAGCATGCTCTAACCATACAAATGCCATATGTTTTCACTATTATGAGCATGAACACACTGTCACACGCTGTCCACACAGAAAATACTAATATAATTCTATCAAGAAGACTTGAGTTCTTAAAGGAACATATCCTCAAGGAATTAACATTAAAGGACCTAAGAAAATTTGGGTACCAAAAATCAAAACTTAATTCTTCTTGCAGATATGTCTCAAATTCTCATTCAAAGAGGGGATGTGGTTTCTCGATAGCGCTTACTCAAGACACATGACCGGCGACCAATCGATTTTTGCATCTTTCAAACCAAAAGATGGTAAATTTGTGACTTTTGGAGACAATAGCAAAGGAAAAATCATATGAATTGGCTGTATTGATAAATTTTCTTCCCCTTCTATTGAAAATATTTTTCTTGTTGATGGTTTGAAACATAAACCTTCTTAGCATAAGCCAACTCTGTGACAAAGGTCACAAGATTGTATTTGATCATGTTAAGTGTGTCATTGAAGATTCAACCAATAATAAAGTTATCTTTTAAAGTTGAAGACATGAAAATATTTATACATTTACTCTCAATGATCTATCTAAGAATGACACCAAGTGCTTAGCTGCCTTGAGTGATAATAGTTGGCTGTGGCATAGAAAGTTTGGACATGCACACATGAACTTAATTTCTAAACTTTTGAAAAATAAATTGGTGATTGAGTTACACCAAATCAAATTGGAAAAAAACAAAGTGTATAATGCATGTCAACAAAGCAAACAAGTTAGAAGTTATTTTCATTCCAAAAATGAGATTTTAACTTCTAGGCCTTTACAACTATTGTACATGGACTTATTTGGTTCAACAAGGACTTTAAGTATTAGAGAAAAGAGATATGCCTTTGTTATGATTGATGACTTCTTTAGATACACTTGGGTGCTATTCTTAACTCATAAGAATAAAATCTTTCTCTCTTTTGCAAAACTATCCGGAGAGTTCAAAATGAAAAAGGTTTTCAAATTACAAGTATTTAAAATGATCATGGTAGAGAATTTGAAAATAAAATTTTTAAAAAATTTTGTGATGAAAATGGTATTGACCATAACTTCTCTACTCCTAGAGCACTTCAACAAAAAGGAGTCGTTCAGAGTAAAAATAGAACATTGAAAGAAATGGCTAGAACCATACTCTGTGAAAATAATCTACCACAATATTTTTGGGCCGAGACTGTCAATATCGCTTGTTTGATCATAAACAGAGTTATGATAAGAGTTTCTCTCAAGAAAATCCCATATGAGTTATGGAATGGAAAAAAATCTAACATCAACTATTTTCACGTCTTTGGGTGCAAATATTTTATTTTGAACAATAACAAAATAATTTTGGATAAGTTCGATGCAAAATCTGATGAAGGTATTTTCTTAGGATATTCTATATCTAGTAAAGCGTATAGAGTATTCAACAAAAGGACCCTAATTATTGAAGAATCTATATATGTTGTATACTCATGGTCACCCAAAAGACCTTATTATTGGTGATATATCGTAAGGTATCAAAACTCGATCCCCTCTACATAATGTTTGTGGTAATTTAGCATTTTTTTCCCAGATTGAACCAAAACATTTTGAAAAAGTCAAAAACGATGAGTTTTAGATCTTGACTATGCAAGATGAGCTTAATCAATTTGAAAGAAATAAGATTTGGACTTTAGTCCAAAGACCCAAGGAACACTCCATCATCGGTACAAAATGAGTTTTTAGAAATAAAATAAATGAGAATGGAGTAGTTCTTAGGAACAAAACTCGATTGGTAGCCCAATGTTACAATAAAGAAGAATGCATCGATTTTTATGAGACTTTTGCTCATGTAGCTAGGCTTGAAATCATTAGGATGTTGTTTACTTTTGCATACTTTAAAAATTTCAAACTTTATCAAATGGATGTCAAAAGTGCCTTTTTAAATGGGTTTATCTCGGATGAAGTTTTTGTAAAACAACATTCTGATTTTGAAAATCTAGATTATCCAAATCATGTTTACAAACTTACAAAACTCTCTATGGTTTAAAGCAAGCACCTAGAGCTTGGTATGAAAGGCTAAGCAAATTCTTGATTGAAAATGAGTTTTTAAGAGCAAAAATAGATACCACTTTTTTCATCAAGTCTCAAGTAAATGACATGCTAGTTGTACAAATTTATGTAGATGATATTATTTTTGGTAAAACTAACGAATCTCTTTGCATGGACTTTGCTAAGTGTATATAGGGAGGATTCAAAATGAGCATGATGGGTGAGCTCAACTTTTTTTTGGACTACAAATTAAACAAATTCAAGAAGAAATCTACATCAATCAAGCTAAGTATACTCGGGACATGTTGAAGAGGTTCGACATGCTAAAGGCAAAACCCATGAAAACTCCAATGTGTCGTATGACGAAACATGACAAAGATGAAGATGGCATAGCATTGGATGAAAAGCGTTATAGAGGTATGATTGGATCTCTCTTATATTTAACTGCTAGTCGTCCGAATATTATGTTTAGTGTTTACATGTGTGCTAGATTTTAATCAAGTCCAAAAGAATCACATGTGATAGCTGTTAAATGCATTTTTAGATACCTCTTAGGTACACAGAACCTAGGATTATTCTATCCTAGAGGAATAGCCTTTGAGTTATTTGGCTATTTGAATGCTGATTTTGCTGGATGTAAGGTAGATAGGAAACGCACAAGTGGAACTTGTCAATTCTTAGGACACTCACTAATCTTTTGGTTTAGCAAGAAATAGAACTCAGTGGCCTTGTCTACAGCTGAGACTGAGTACATTGCAGCTGAAAGTTGTTGTGCACAAGTTCTTTAGATGAAACAACAATTAGAGGATTATGATTTTCACTTAGATCATATTCCCATAAAATGTGATAACACTAGTGCAATAAATATATCCAAGAACCCAATACAATACTCAAGAACCAAGCATATAGAAAAAGTGTCGACAATGCTTTCGTTGCATCTCAATGCTTTTGATGTTCTTTCTTGACATGCGAAAATGTGTCGACACCACTTGAAAAAGTGTCGATACAATTGTGCTGTATTGACAACACAACTGTATAGAAGTGGCACTGCGAGAAAAGTGTCGACCTATTTTTGTTCCCCAACTCTCGATAAATTTGTGTCGACACAAAATTTAATTGTGTCGACCCAAATAGCCGAATGTGTCGACACCTTCTGAAACAGTGTCGACACTATTTCCTGTTTCGTATACCCACACTTTTGCAAGAAAAAGTGTCGACACAAATGTCATATGTGTCGACACAAATCTTAACGCCTATATAAAGAGGCGCCGATCGCCCAATCGTCACATTGTTTCTCTCTCTTTCTCTACATAACTGTTCATCTCCCGTATTTTTTTCTTTCAAAAAGGGTGTCGACTCCTCATCTTCTTCTTTCTTCAATCTTCAATTTCAACCCAAGCCATTCACAATGCCTCCAAAAACGATGGGAAAAGAGGCGAAACGAATCGGCGAAGGGAGTTCCACAAGCCCTAGGACATCCAAGAGGAAGAAAACGACTTCCACAGCGGCGACGGCACAGGCACTAGTTGAAATGGCTGAGGTAATAAATTTCAAAACCCCTAATTTTCGTCAACTCTATTTTGCATCATTTGTGAATTGAAAATTAGTTCCCGACCGTAGCGTAGATTTTTGTTTCTTTGACTCTATAGAAATGAGATTTAAAAATCTCTTTTCTAACCTCGGGTGGGAGAGGTTTTTGCAAATTCGAGAACCTCATTATCCCACTCTTGTGAAATCCTTCTATGCACACTTTCACATTTCACTGGTTCCATCCACCACCATTACCACATGGGTAAATGGTGTAGACATTCACTTGACTCCTTCATCTCAATATGTGATTCTTGGTATTCTTGAAGGCGATATTTGTGTTCCCTTTAACAAAAAACCCATTGATCTTGAAGGTTTTTCTTTTTTCGAGTTTGTGAAAAGTATTTTTGAGAATGACGACCCTACCAAGCCCCTAGAGGCTATTTCACTCAAACCTGAGATGCGCTTATTGCATCATATGGTGAACCATATTTTCTTACCACAAATAAAAAAATTTGGGGATGCCATATGCATGCACATTTTTATCATGTGGTGTATTTTTGAACAGCAAAGCCTAAACCTAGGCTTCTTATTTATTTTCCACATGTTATACTCTCACAGAAAATCAAATTTCTCCCTACCACATGTCATGTACCTGAGTAAAGTCTTTCGCCATTTTGGCGTAGACTTATCAGCTGAGAAGATGGTACCTTTTTCGAAACACAACTTGTATGGCAGTTTCACACTTAAACATATGCAAATTATAAATGTTAATGGTGTTTGGACCACATCTCGTCGAGGTATCCCTTCATCTGTCAGAACCCCTGCTCCTCCACCTCGAGATGTTTCTCTTATCCCTATAGATCTTGACTCTCCTCCTGCTCGATCTAATTTACCTGGCCCCTCTAGTACTCCTTGTCCCTCTCATATTCCTCATCCTCCCACATTTGCCTCTGGCCCCTCTGTCTCTTCCTCTGCTCTAATTTCTGTTGATTTGACAGAAGTGGTTTTATTGATTCAGACTCTATCATCTTCTCTATCTTCCTTTCAAGCAAAAGTTGACCAAGATTTTTTTGATCTTAATCACTCCATTTTGACCTATCTTACAAAGTCAAGCACTTCAACAAATCCAACCGCACTCTACGCAAAGAGGTTGAAAGAGCCACTGATGCCAGAAGATCATTGTGTCGTACAATGGATGACAGCATTGTCTCCATTGTTAATGTGAACAATACCATCCTTAGGTAAATCAGAAAAGAATATAATGAAGGCGTGGTAATAGCTGTCCAAGTAAATTCCCAACAAGTTGAAAAGCATCTACAATGGATCAAACAAGCCTGGGCTACTCAGTTCAAGCTAAAGGAAACTAAGGAAGAAAAGGCAGCTCGTCTCAAGCGTGAAGCAGATCTGACATTAGCTGCCAAATATAAAGCCATGGCAGCTGCTGAAGCCAAGGATGAATGGGCTAGAGCTTCCAAAGAACGAGCCACAGCCAGCAAACAAAGAGCTGAAGAGAAGAAAAAATTCAAGAAATTCATGGATGAGTAGTAATTTTTTTTTATGTTTACAAAAGGGGAGAAAGAGAGTGAAGGGGAGATAGAAAACATTACCAAATATTTCTTTAAGTACTTTTTCTGAAGGAGAAGATGTAATAGTTAACATACGTTTCTTGTGTTTTCTTGTGGTTTGGATGAATGTGTGTGAATGATGGTTTATATTTTTTTTCTTATGAATGAATGTTTAAATGTTTTGGCTACATGTTTAAATGTTTTGGATGAATACTTATATCTATGTATTTGTGTAATAGCCAATCTTGTTCATATTTATATATGTGTATATCTTGTTCATATGACTATGATTGATTGTTGATTGTTTAAAATCACTTTGCACATATTTGTTGAGTTGCACAATTTTTGATAAATTCAAAATATTTCTGAATTATTGCTGCAAATCATCTTCAATTTGATTCACTACAAAGTTGTTTAAATGCCTAGCTTTTACATTTGCTTTTTATGTTTAAGGTATATTGATAAGGGTAGAACTCTTGTTGAACAATATCTTCAAATATTTTTTAAAAAATGTTAAAATGGTTGTAATCATAAAAAAAGAGAGATTGTTAGCCTAAGGACTTTTTTATTTTGATATTGATGATTTTCATATTTCATTTTCTAAGAATAAATAGATTTAAAATAATAATATTTTATGTTTTTAAAATAAAAGTGTTAACACTGTTTGGACATTTGAGTTGATACCTTTATCCAAAAGAAATGACTCAATTCTCAAAAAGACTAAAACACTTATATATTCTTGAAAGAGAATATTTTATGTTAAACCCAATTGAAGTTTAAGTCAAATACTTTTAAGGCAATGTATACTTGAAGTATATCACGTGTGTCAACACATTTGAACAAATAGTTTGACGCCTTAACAGTTTTATGAAGTTACTTTCAAGTATCAAAAGTTAGTGTCGACACAAATAAGTTTTGTGTCAACACAAAGGAGCTGAAGCTCTCAGGACTCAAAATGAGTCTACACAAATTGACTTTATGTCGACACAAAAGTGATTACTCACTTTTGGTATCCGATTATTTGAGTTGACACAAATAGAAAATGTGTCAACACGAAAAAACCGAGGCCACCTGCAGATTTTGGGTGTCGACACAAAATAGAAGATGAGTCGAGACAAAAATCCCGAGCCCGCCTGAAGAATTTTGATGTCGACACCAAAATTGAAAAGTGTTGACACAAATATACCGAGGGTTCCTGCAAAATTAAGTGTCGACACCGAAGAAGAGTTGAGTCGACACATAGTGCCTCCTCCTAGATTCTGAAGTTCAAATGAGTCGACACTAGATCCAAATGTGTCGACATCGTTGTGTTGGTGAGATAGCTTGCAAAAATTGTGTCGATCCCTCAGAAGAAATGTGTTGACCCAACCACTTAAAGGATCCTGCCCTAGACTTGTTGTGTCGACACCAAAGGCAGTTGTGTTGACACAAAGGAAGTTGTGTTGACACCAGTGATAGAATTTTAAATTCGTGGTAGACCTCAACAGTTAGATTTCTGGCATTTATTGCTCCTACCTACCTCCAACTGTCATGAATGGACAAGAACTTATATAAGGAGTAACTTCTCAGTATTTAATCTCTCTGGAGACCTACAATCACTATTCTATTGCTTGAATCAATTTCATTACTCTCAAGCTCACATTTATTGCAAAAGTTCTAGCACTTGCTCCTCATCTCTCTTTACCTTATCATTTATTGTAAATTCAATTTCTGTAAAGAGAGTGAGTATTCCTCATTAATTTCCTCATTTATTATATTCAAGGGTGAGTCACCCTGTATTCTTTACGTGAGTGAGTGAATCTCATCAAAGAAGAGTTCAAGAGAGATTAAAAAAAAATAGGGACGTATTTTCATAGGATTTTCTTGAAGCTGAAATATGCTTTTGAATGTGCCCGTAAACATTCGTTTACTCAAGCGAAGTCTTGAAATTGTAAAGGCTTGGAATGCGCCCGTGAAGCATTCTCTATAGTGAAAATACTCAATGGGTAACTTGAGAAGTGGATGTAAGCTTGGAAGAAGCCGAATCACTATAAAATCATTGGTGTTTTGTTCTATCTCTCTATCCCTAACTCTTTTCATATATGGTTTGCTTTAATCCTTGCTTATTTTGCTATAATTGTTTGCAATATTAAAAGGTTTTTAGAAAGGTTTTAAATTTTGTTATTTTCTTTTAAAACCCAATTTACTCCTCTCTTGGGTTGCCTAGAACTAACACTAAGCTTTTTGGACATACCAAACATGGGCTAAATAAGATGCCATAGAAATCTATATTTTGAATTTTTTAATCAGTTTATGAAAAATAGATTTTTCTGTCATCCTATTGAGAACTTCAACTTCGAAAGATATATTATCAAATGGAAGGAAGTAACATAGGGTGCCATGGAAGGATTGGGGATTTCTATAGAGAAAATGGAGGATATCATAGAGGGGATAGAGGCTTTCATCGAGGGAATGAAAACTTTTATGGAGGGTATAGAGGCTATAATGGGAGGAATAGAGATCACCTTAGCCATCACAGACCACCACATTATGGTTGGGGTGAAGGAACTTCACAGCAACAAGGAATGGAGAATACAAACTGTAACCAAAGTGTCAATGATGCAAAACTAGAAGTAAGTGCCCAAAGACAACATATGCAAAACTAGCATATCAGGGTACACACTTAAGATAACCAAAAAGGAAGGGCCACACAACTGCGATCAGGAGCCATTATAAAGGATGGCACAACCATCTTCATAGACAATATACCAGAAAAAGCTACTCATCTGTGGCTAAGCAATATTTTCAAACAATGCGGGCAAGTAACTGAAACACTTATACCAAGGAAAAGGATAGCTAAAACTAATTTGAAGTTCAATTTTGTAAGATTCGTGAGAGATCAGGAGGCTTAAATGGCAATCCAAATGTTCAATGGAGTATGGCACATAGAGAAGAGACTAACAGTTATGAAGGCTATGCTTATCCCAAGTAAATACTCTGGTAGCAAAAGTCTTGGCCACGCAAACCCAGTAGCCAGCAAATTCCAATCTACGAAAAGGTAGAAATGGATAAGGTTATTGAAGCTGTAAAGGTAGATGAATCTTGGACCAAATGTTTTGCTGTGGGTTAGCCAAAGATCACCCAATCATCGCAGGAATCCAAGAAGCCATGCTAATTGAGGGGGTCTTTTGCATACATGTAAAACCTATTAGAGAATTGAAAGTGTTGCTTCAATTTTCATCTAAGGAGGAACACAAATAATTTCTAATGGCTGCTAAAGAATGGCTAGCCAACTGGTTCGAGATGGTTTATGAATGGTGTTATAGGGAAGCAAATCTTACGAGAATGGTGTAGGTCAATATTGAGGGTGTTCCTTTGCATGCATGGAACTCGGACACCTTTAGGAGGATAGGTGAAAGATGGGGTGAGGTCATTAGCATCCACGAGCTCACTAGCAGGAAGGAAGAGTTAGAAGTTGGCAGAGTTCTCATCTCTACTCAATGGGAAAACTCTATCAACCTTTTGTGTAAGCTCAAAGTGGGTAGATTTATTTATCCCATTAGGTGCGGAGAAGGGAGCCTCCAACAGTTGATACTAAGTGGAGGTAGCAGTTTTAATGTAACATATCCAATGGTTCGAAAGAGGAAGGACATGGCACAAAGGTTAGACTCTAAAGGAGGTGAAGATGAAGAAGAGGTAGGAGAGGTACAAGGCCAAAGCTGTGAACAGAATAGCTCTAAGAATGGGCCTATAGAGGATGAGCTTCAGCTAAAGCTCCAATGTTGCACTAATGGTGACCAGACCAGGAATGAGATGAAGGAGATGGATGAGGTGGCACTCATTAACGAGGTGGACGAATTAGTGCTAGGATTAGCAGATGAGGAATATAGCTATTAAAAGAATGGGTCAACACAATCGCATGGGGAGAAGCAAAAGGAAGAGGCCAATAAAGGAAATAAGTAGTCAATACCAACTGCCCCTGCATCTATTAACACAAGTTTGAAAAATAATTTGAATTGCATTGTGAATGGAGCAGGGGAAATAAAGAAAACCAAATGGATGAAGCAAAGTAGTGTTAGGGTTGGTATACTGAAAACCATGTTTTTAGTATTTAATTTTATTTTTAATAAAATTAATTTTTTATTTTATGAGAATCTTTATCAGCAATGTATGTGTATTATTTATTTAATATTATGTATGGATGTCCGACATTCTGTATATTATTTAATCTAGTGTGTAGAGTATGGCCTACACACAGAAGATTAGATTTTAGATTCTTACAGAATATAAGTTTTAAGTTCGTAGTATAGATGAAAATAGACATACCATCGGTACAACTGTGCCACAAAGTTTTAGTAGGCCTGTATTGGTTACGGAGAATAGATAATAGCGTCGTCTATTGTTCCGACTCTCTGTGCTAGTACACTTTATGTGTATTGAACGGGACATTTGGGGTAATTAATTTTATACTGACTATATAAATTAATTCACACTCTAAGATTATTAGTGCTTACTCTCTTAATCCTGAAATAATTATTGATTTGCGTATATTTAATATTCGTTATTTTGATTCATTTGAGGGTATTATCTTATATGGTTCTATATTTTCGGTGAATTGGGTGGCGGTATTATTTATATGGTGAATATTAATTATTAACAGAATCTACGTCCCGAAAGATCGGGATTGATGATACTCCCTTAAGAAAACTTATAAGTTTTGACCGGGCCAAACTCTGCAGGTAGATTTGATTATCAGCAGTCAAATAAGTTAAGCGAAATGGCTAAAGAAATATCAAGATATCGATTAAATTAAATTGTCAGTAATTAAATTTAATTGACAGGTATCGAAAATTTTAATGTGGGGAGAAATGGTAAATATTTAATAACAGGAACTCAATACTATATGGTCTTGAGATTATGGGTTAGAGTGCAATAATAGTTCTTTAGTAGTGTGCACTGTAATTCAGTGTTTTATGAAAATTGCAAAAACTGCTGCTAATTTTCATAATTGCAGATATCGCTATGAGTTTTGCTTAATTGCGAAAACTACTAATACGTATCTGTGTTCCACTGGAAGTCTTACACATAATTAGTCCCCAGGTCCCTGCTGCAGTCCTATAAATATGAGAGTAGACTGAACCAGTTTCATAACCTGTTTTCTAAGACTAAAGCTGTCCTGGTTCTGCCGGTCGAGTTCTCGGAGGATTATAATCCACATTATATCTGAGAATCGTATAAGGGAATACAGTAGAAGATTTGACAGGAGTTTCAATTTAGATTCAAATCATAGTTGAAGATTCGACCGGTAAAAAGGTATTCTTCTAAATTAACTTCAGATGCACGGGTTTTATTTTGATCGTTCATCATCAAAAATTTTATTTGCAGCCCGTTTTGACATTTGTTCGTCTAGTTAATTTTTTTCGTTAATCGTTTACAAAAACAAATATCTTGACAGTTTTGCTTCTAACAATTAATATCAGAGCCGTTTCATTTTTTGTTTTCAATTATCAAGGTCGTATAGTTTTAGAATTGTTGCTAACTTTATTTTGCAGGCGTTCTAATCCTGATTTTATGATCATCATTAATTCATGTTTGACTGAAAGTTTGTGAATGATGATTATATTTTTTAATCACGGGGGTTGATCGTGATAGATTGAATGTGAACCTTCGAGACATAGGATCAATGTAATAGCTAGTTTCTATTTTTTAAAATATCTATTTAGATTATTTAAGAGCAGGTTAAACACATTTAAGAACGGAGGCAGCATCAATGGTGGTTTCAATTTTTACGGGCCACGGATTGCAAAAATTTTTTAATGGTTTTAAACGATTTTTTTCGGTTAGTTTTTTTTTACAGTATTTATGAATAAAAAATAACATAAAAAAGTAAGTAAAAAATAGCTAGGAAAAATTACTAAAACAGTCCGATTTTGGCGGCTTTGCCGACAGCGATTTGGCGACAATTTTTATAATTTTTGGGCCATTTTTGAGACTATATTTTGGATAGTTTTTTAAATATAAAATTACAATAAAACATACCTCAAATACTGTAAAAAAAACTAGAAAAAAACTGAGCCAAAATCACAACCAAAACCGGTGGCAAACAAGCTGGCGACGACAGTAGATTCCAGACTATTTTTTGATAGTTTTTTGGGCTGTTTTCGAGCAATTTTTTGATAGGAAGATTCTTCTTTTTGAGAAATTTCCAACAGTATAAAGAACATCGAAAACAGAGTTCGGATGATACTGAACCGGCCTCGAGAAGTTGGCGGTTCCAGACGACAGTGCTGGGGTGCGGCAGCAGCAGCTTTGGGCAAGTTTTTTGACAATCTTTTGGTCTATTTTTGAGCAGATCTTTTCGTAAAAAAAATAGTACTTTTTGAGAGTTTTCTTTTGGTTTAAAGTACGTCGAAAATAGAGTTCGAAAAGGGGTCGAAAAAGCCTCGGGAAGTTTGTGGCGTAATGCTGTGGCGGGCAGTAACATTTTTTAAGATTTGGGCCATTTTTTGGCCATTTTTCGTACTAGTTTCAAGCAGATATTTTGACAAAAATTTTATTTTTTGAGAGCTTTTCAACGATATAAAGCTTGTCGAAAACGGAGCTCGGATGAGGCAGCAGAAGTCGCCTGAAGGTGGCGGCAAGGTGGTGTCCGCAGTGGCTGCTGTTTGCCAGGGACTTTCTCTCTCTCGGAACTGATTTTGATATATATTCTGATATATATGAGACTGATATGATATATATTGATATATCATATAGTATCAGAAAAGCCTGATACAATCAAAGACATTAAATCAGAGGCGAACAAGGATTGATACAGTTTAACCTCTTCAGGAGACTGAAATATTTTAGTGTTTCACTTGGATCATAAAATTGGGATATATACATATCGTGTTTATATATATATATGAACTGCGTGGATGATTACATACTTGTTTTATTTATCCTATTAATTTAATTAATTCAAAATTTTAATTTTAATTAAAATATTTTGTAATAAAAAATAAAATAAATTTTTTTTAATTAATTAATTTTAATTAAATAGGAAAACTTTAGATATTTTATTTTTTACAAAATATCACGTTTAAGATGATTTTTTTAAAAATTGAATATCTTCGAAAAACATAAAAATTAATTCCGAATTTAGAATTAATTAAATGAAAAAATGTTTAATCGAAGTAAATTATTATTGTTCGAAAAATATGGAACAAAAAATTAAATAAATAAATTCTTTTAATCACTACCTTAGCTGAAAAGTTAGAGAAAAAACTGTGCATTTATTAAATTTTATTTATTACGCATTTATATACGAAAATATGATTTGATAAACTAGTATATTTGAAATTGTGTACACGGAAAGATATTTGATTATTTCAGATCGTGTAATTTTTGAAATTAATAAATTTATTTTAATTAAACGAATTTTAATAACCCTAAAAAATATTTTAAAAATCTAAGTGGGAGAGAATTTATTCACAGATAAATCTCGTGGTTTTCATTACCAATTTATAGGCGATGCAATTAAATTTTACGTGTCGACAGTAAGACCTTCCTCTCCAACGGACAGATTAATTGTGGTATCGCCAGTACAAACCTCATTTACGGATAAGTCTTGATAATTGTTTGTGTGGATCACTTCTTCATCTGAAAGATTCATTGCGAAACGATTGATTTGGAATTAGGTGATGGTTTACACTTAGCTGTATATAATAGTATCATCTCCATATGAGTTACTACTATATATACTAGACCGAAATTATGTCAGCTATTTAGTTTTTATTACCATGGTCAGTTGCTTAGATAGTAAAATTAAAAAGAATTGGTCTATTTAGTCTTATGAAGGATAGTAGACGTCCTCTCATTGAGGCATGCTATTCTCATGTTACCAGACAGCTGGCGAATTAATTTTAAAATAGTAGAGGAAACCAAATTAAAATAAATTTAAAATTTTACTCATCATAATTAACGATTTTTTAATTATGTGATTCTCAAAATTAAAATGGCTTTCAACCTACTCGCTTTAATACTCAAAGAAAACAAACTAACGGGACTAAATTTTATTAACTGAAAATGTAACTTGGATATAGTTTTAACTACAAATAGTATTCCTTCAATACCATAAAATGTGTTTGTTTATGAAAAAAGTTCTTCCTCTGGGATGAAAGGCGTGAAGAAAAAAAAAGTTCAGAAACAGGGAGACACGGTTTCCAGGATAGATAGTGGGTCACAAACTTGTGTGAAAAAAATTGAAAGGCATATATTTTATTGCAACCAAACCCGGTACTGAAAAAAGCTATGTCCAGTATTTCTCAAAAGGTAGAACAAATATGATAATTTCTGTTCACTGGTTGTGAAAATATGTTTAGCGGTGTTATCTACTGATACTTGGAGTGCAGATACGGGAGCCATTAATCATATCTGCAATTCATTGCAGGGGTTCCAGGAAACCCGACAACTTAGTGATAGAGAGATTTACTTGTATATGGGCAATAATACAAAGGTAACAACAGTTACGGTAGGAAATGTCACTCTTAGTTTGGTAGAGATATGGTTTTAATATTGAGAGATTATCTTTATATACCTACCATTAGAAGAAGCTTAATTTCATTTTTGGATTGGCTAAAGACAGATATTTGATTTATTTTAATAACTCTGTAGTTATTAAGGATAATAAATAGGTTATCCATTCTGGTACATTGGTGGATGATCTTTATATTATTATTTCAATCTCTCATACACTACAATTGACTGAAATGAATAACACATCTAATTTGCCATATAAGAGAAAGTTTTCTTCTTTAATGAACCAAACATTTCTTTGATATTTATGCTTGGATCATATTAATCTAAAAATGATAAACAGATTGGTAGCAAATGGATTTTTGAGTTCATTGAAAGTAGAGGCACTTTCAGTCTGTGAATCTTGCTTAGAAGATAAAATGACTAGGAGGCTCTTTTCGGCTAAAGGCTATACAGTTAAATAACCGTTGGAACTGGTTCATTCTGATGTGTATGGTCCTATGACAATTTGGGCTAGAGGTCTATTTGAGTACTTCATCAGTTTCATTGATGACTACTCAAGGTATGGATATATTTACCTGATGCATCGTAAGTCTGAATATTTTGAGAAATTCAAAGAATTCAAGACGGAGGCAGAGAAACATCTAAGTAAAAGTATCAAATCACTACGATCTAACCGTGGTGGAAAATACCTCTTTGGAGAGTTTAAGGACTACTTGTTATTAGAGGAAATTACCTCCCAGTTAACTGCACCTGACACTCCGTAGTAGAATGGTGTAGTAGAAAGAAGGAATAGGACTCTTATAAAAATGGTAAGGTCTATGATAAGTTATTCAGGTTTATCCGATTCGTTTTGGGGACTCGCTTTAGAGACAGTGGCTTACATTCTGAACTTGATGCCTTCTAAGTTAGTACCTTCTACTCCAACAGAATTGTGGACCGGGCGTAAGCTTAGTCTGAAATACATTCGAATTTGGGAGTGTCCAGTACATGTGCTGAAAGGGAATGCGAGTAAATTAGAATCGAGGATAGAAGTCTGTTTCATTGTATGGTATCCCAAGAAAATGAAGGGTAGTCTATTTTATAATCCTAAGGATCATAAAGTCATTATTAACACAAATACCCGATTCTTGGAAGATAAGTATATTATGGATCACAGGCCCAAAACAAATATTGTTTTGGAAGAATTGAGTGAAAATACCAATAGAATGGAAGAGTAAGGCATTGATATCCCATTACCTCGTCATAGTGGGTGGATTGCCGGGACAGGTGCAAATCAAGAATAGGATGCTGATGCACAGGGTTTTGATTCTGCACAGCGTGTTATTGCTAGTACATAGACACATATAGTGCCTCGTCGTAGTAGGTGTTAGGGTTGGTATACTGAAAATAATATTTTTAGTATTTAATTTTATTTTAATAAAATTAATTTTTTATTTTATGA
>JAUMHN010321558.1:0-18125 GCA_032360265.1 Heliamphora ciliata | reverse complement strand
CAAGGTAATGCAAATGAATGGTATTCTCCTTGTTCGAAAATAAGGAGGTACCAAACATATACATCAAAAAGCCCCGGACGACCCACTTAAAGTGGCGGGGCTCAAAGCAGTGGAAGTAGCGGAAGCGCTCGAAGAACCAGGTGTATCGAACCCGGTCTCTATCCATCTGAGTAGGAACGGCTCAGAGAAAATACACCAGCACATCAACAGAGCGGCCAACGGTCGGATCAAATGGGATGGGTGCTCCTCCGACCTGGATACCGGTAATTAGCGCAAAGTCGAGAGACGTCAAAGTAGCCTCGAAAGTAGTGAAGTGAAAGGTATTGGTGGTATCCCACCACCGCTCGACAAGGGCCATGAGCCAAACCCGGTCGTTGCTCGTCCTACCCAAAAGGGGTATGAAACAAGCAAAACCAGAAGTATCAACGAACGCCCGGCTAGGAGCGGGGAGGGCATCATATCACTCCAATATCTCCCCGGAGACAGAACCTCCGAAACCTCTAACATAATGACCAGCCTGAAAAGAGAAAACAAACAGAGAATATATAAAAATCAAATCGAACAAACGAAGTGCAGAAAAATATCTGGAAGCAAAAACCTAGGTTCATGTGTAAGTGACGACCCTTCGGTTCTCTCAAAAGCCCTAGGAAAAGACTAGGCACCCTAACCCTAGGTTTGTGTGTAAGTGACGACCGTTCGTTTTTTTCAAAGGCCTAGTAAAAGACTAAGCACCCTAACCCTAGGTTCGTGTGTATGTGACGACCCTTCGGTTCTCTCAAAAGCCCTAGAAAAAAACTAGGCACCCTAACCCTAGGTTCGTGTGTATGTGACGACCCTTCAATTCTCAAAAGCCCTAGGAAAATACTAAACACCATAACCCTAGGTTCATGTATAAGTGACGATCCTTTGGTTCTCTCAAAAACCCTAGAAAAAGACTAAGCACTCAAACCCTAGGTTCGTGTGTATGTGACGACTCTTCGGTTCTTTCAAAATCTCTAGAAAAATACTAAGCACCATAACCCTAGGTTCGTGTGTAAATGCCGACCCTTCGGTTCTTTCAAGCCTTAGAAAAAAACTAGGCACCCTAACCCTAGATTCGTGTGTATGTGACGATCCTTTGATTTTTGCACGCCCTAGTAAAAGACTAGTAACCCTAAGTCCTGGTACGCTAGGGAGATCTCTATCATTTTATATTAAAATAAAAATAAATAAATAAATAAATAAATAAAAAATAAAAAAAAAGGGGGGACAAAAAAAATCTCCCATTTAATGTTGGTATTTTGCCCATTTTGTCCCAATTTTCTCATTTACTAAGATTTCTTAGAATTTTTAGAATTATTTAAAAATTCTTTCAATTTTTTAGGATTATTCTAAAACTTTTTCAGAATTTTCTAGGATTTTTTTAAAAACTTTTTTCAAACTTATCTAGATTTTCCTATAAAAAAAAAACTTAAAAACTTCTTCCCTTCAAAACTTTTATTTCTCTAAATTCCTTATTTTGTGGGTGTTTTCCAGAATATTTGTGTGATTTTTTTTTCTCTGATAAATTTAATTTTAAGCCGCAAATAGATTTTTGATTATTTTTATTTCACGTCTCATCCTGAATTTTCAAGTCTTAACTCGACCTATTAATTCGCGGTTTTTCCTACGATAAATTAATTTTAAACCGTAACTAGGCTTTTGATTATTTTTATCTCACATCTTATCACGAATTTTTAGGTCTCAACTCGACCTATTAATTCGCGATTTTTTTTCGATAAATCTAAATTTAAGTCATAAATTCTGCTTTTAATTATTTTTATCCCGCTTCTGTCCCGAAATTGTGAGGTCATAACTCGACCGATCAATTGCTTTTTCGGTTAAGGTAATTTCTTGGATCTTAAGTCGATCTTTGAATTGTTCGCGCTCCCTTTAGATCTTAACTTGATCTTTAGAATTTGTTTGATCATACCAGCATCTGCATCATGTTAATATCTATATCATGTTACATTTTGCATCATATTTCTTGCATCCTTGCATCTTGCCCCAGGAACTACGTTTTGCTCTGATTCCTAGCAAAAAAGGGGTACGTAAGCAACTCGATGAAAGTTCGGGTACGACTAACATCATATGTATGCTTGTGTGTTTGTGACCTAAGATTGACGGTTCGGTCAAATAGCTGTTGTCTCTAGATCTTTGATATAACTTGTATCATGCTTTGAAATACGAGTTATATCAAAGTGGGACAACTGTAAACACCCCAATTTGACCCCGCCTAATCTTAAGAGAATCCGATGATGAAAACGGTTAGAATGGTGTCTCAATTCGATTCTCGGGAAGTGATCCAAGCTTGGTAATTGAACCCGACCATCAAAAACTATCAGAAACCTTCAAAACCAATGAAGTTGTACCAAACCATTGATAACTTGTTGCCCAAGTCATTGCCAGAAGTGGCGACCGCCATGTTCATTATGACGACCGCCAATAGAACCTTGTGGAACCTTTTTTAACATGACGACTGCCAATTTAAACATGGCGACCGCCAACTCACATTGTGGCGGCCACCAACTCCAAATGGCCTGACATGCCTTAGAACGTGGCAGCATCTCATTGGGTGAAGAACTCTATAAATACCGTACCTCTGGTACGTTTTCAATGACAAATTTGGAGAGAGAGGTTTAGAAAGAGAAGTTCTACCGAGTCGCCGAGCAATTCGATCCCCGATACCGAAACCCTGCCGAAATACCGAGACCTGAGCCTCCGACATTGAAGCCTTACTTGGATCACCACCCGAGGATTGGATCGTTGAAGCACATTCCCAATTTGAGGACTCCCCGGCAATCCAGGTACCTCGTTTGGATCCCCGATTCTTCTAAACTCCATTTCTTCTCTCTTGTGGTGATCGGGTTAACTTTTAATTTCAATTTGTGCATTTCTTTTGTTTACATAATTGATCTCGTTTATTGTTTAAATTGCTTCATCTTTTTAATTAATTTCTTATTTCACACAACCACACTAAGCACATTGTCTTTTCTTTTTATTATTATTAATTCATCAAATTAGTGCTAACATGATTTAACGATACGACTAAATAATGTCGTTATTGTTATGATATAAGCACTTACATAAAAATGGTTGTAATTATCAATATTACACTCAGTTAATTCTAGTATTTCATTTCTTCGCTTTTCTTTTGTTTTTATGTTAATTTAATGTTTTAGTATTTTTTTTTTCTCTTTCAATTAGTTTAATTTTATTTTACTACGCACTCTAAATCACAATAGTGTCAACACACTTGAGTTTGTCAAGCGTGCTTTGTCTATAGGTGTCGACCCAAAAGCTAATTGGTACCGACACAAAACGTCCTTTTTAAAAACATTAAGTGTCAACCCATTTAGCACAATGTGTCTGCACAAATGACATACGGTGTCGACTCATTTGTCATGTAATATCCACACTACCTTTTTGAAAAATAATTAAATATAATCTTTTTAAATCATTTAATTTGGAAAATATAAATTAATAAAATTATCAAAATTAATTTAGAATACCGTTGGGCTAACAATATCTGCTTGTTTGATAATGACAACATTTTTTAGAAAATGTTTAAAAAGATTTTTGACAAAGGTACTCTACTTATTATTATGCCTATTAGTCCAATGAAATTTTAAATAGATATTGATGATTTTATAAATTCACATTTTTGAATTAATTAATTTAAAAGGATTATATTTAATTATTTTTAAAAAGGTAGTGTTGACATTACATGTCAAATGAGTCAACACCTTATGCCATTTATGCTAATACATTGTGCTAAATGGGTTGACACTTAGTGTTCTTGAACAGAACGTTTTGTGTCGACACCAATTAGCTTTTTCATCGACACCTACAGACAGAGTACGCTTGAAAAACTCAAGTAAGTCGGCATCATTGAAGTTTAGGGTCAACACCTTAACAGTTTTGTTTGACACGTTTCAAGAACTAAAGTGTGTCGACACCAATGATCTATTATGTTGACACCTCGAGTTTTGGATCGGAATTCAAGTTGAGTCGACACCAGTTACAACCTATGTCGACACTAAGTCTAGGCCGAATGAGCATGATGAGTCAACACCAATGCATGGATAAGTCAACACCTCAGCACCTTGACGGGATTCAACTTGTGTCAACACCAACACGCACATGAGTCGACACTAAGTGATCCTCCAGGTTTCAGGCTCCAAGTTCTAAGTGTCGACACCACAAGCAACATGAGTCGACACCTAGATACCATTCGAGAAACTCGAAGTGTGTTGACACCAACAAAGCAACGAGTCAACACCAAGACTTCAATTCATCCCCCGGACATTGACCCAAATGTGTCGACACCAAAAGAACTATGAGTCAACACAAAGGCACCCTCCGAAAATAAGCAGTTTGGGTCGACACCAAAGAAGACAAGTGTCGACACCAAAATTTCAGTAGCAAAGTCTAACCGAAAGGGTTGACACCAAAGTGAAGAAGTGTCGACACTATTTTTTCAGTAGCCAAAGTCGATTGGCTGAGTCGACACCAAAGGCGATTTGTGTCGACACTAAATTTTCAGTAGCTAAAGTCTCTCATCTAAGTGGACACCAACGAAGACATGAGTCGACACCATGAGCAGACCATGAAACCTTGAGTCGACACCAACTCTAATATGAGTCAACACCAAGGTTCCAGCTGAAAAACTGAAGTAATGAAAGGGTCGACACCAAATATACCATGAGTTGACACCTCAGTGTGGGTGAAGAGTTTTGTGTCGATACCTACAATGGATTTCAAAAAGGGCGTTGGTTTAAATGGTAACATTTTTAGAAGTATTCATTGCCTCCACCAACCACCAACAGTCAATTACTTAAGTGGGCTATAAAAGGAGTAAATTTCAAAGTTTCAAACTTCTGGATATTGAGTGCATTGAAAGCTATTATTCTTCTCTTAGAGCATTTACTGCTACATTTACTACTCCATCCCAAATACTCTCACTTTCTTGTACATTTATTATCAAATCATTGTAAGGAGTGATTGTTTATGAATCTTTGATTCAATCTCATTATTGTAAAAGGTGAGTTACACGTGTTATCCTTTAAGAGAGTGAGCTAACTTCTTAAAGAAGAGCTGAAGAGAGTTTAGAAAAATAGGGAGTGCTTGTAGAAAACTCTTCAAGCTATAAAGGCTTTTGAATGCGCCTACGAAGCATTCGGTATTAGTGCAAATTCTCAAGGGGAGTCTTGAAGAGTGAACGTAGGGGCTTGAAAAAAATCGAACCACTATAAATCCTAGTGTCTGGTTCCACTTTCTCTCTCCTACCTCTTTAGTTTCACTGTTGTTTACACCTTTACTATATTTGTTTTGTAAAATTAAAAAGTTTTCAAAAATATTTTAAAATTGTTATTATTATTTTAAAACTCAATTCACCCCCTCTTGGATTGTTTAGGACTAACAATGCCTTTAACAGAATATATTCAATGAATATGGCATACAATTAACACATGATACTCAGTAATATTGCAACAGTAATCATCAACAGATGAATTAAGAAAAATGATATCCATACTCTTTAACGAATATCATTTAACAGTTATAGAAAAATTTAAATTTACCATTCATAAACATAAAATCTTAATCCATGCAAACAACAATTAATATTTATCACAAACCAGAAACCATTTACCAACCATTCACAATCATTAAATATTTTCAAAAACTAATAATCATCACAACATACACACGGACATAAAAGAAATGTATGTCTTTCAATTACAACTTCTCCTTAAAAAAAAAACTTCTTTCTTCAATCTTCTTCATCTGTTTCTTCATCTATTTTCTTCATCTGTTTTATTCCTTTTCACTTCTCCCCATTTTTCAACTTCAAAGAAGAGGGGGGCTTCAGAGGTCGTCAAATTGTTTTTTCTTTTTCTTTTTGTCCTCTTAAGCCTTTTTTCTCTTAGCGGCTCTCTCCTTTGCTGCCAGCGTCTTTTCTAATGTTTTCTCTTGAGCTTTCAGTGCTGCAAAGGAGGTTGCAAGGGCCAAGTCTGCTTCTCGTCTTAGCCGTGCTTCCTTTTATGCCTTTGTCTCTTTGGGCTTGAATTGCTTAGCCCATGCCTTTTTCACCCATGTAAAGTGTTCTTCGACTTTCTTGCTATTTTCCTGTACTGCTATGACAACTCCTTGTCATACTCCTTCCTAACATGTTGTCAGATTTTCATGTTGACAGCTATGATCTTGTTAATGCTGAAGGGCATGTTTTGACTTAGAACATGGCCTGCATCACAAGCTTGCCTCACCTCTTTGTCTAGACCTTTGGTTTTGCCATTAAGTTTGACTAAACCTGTAGCAATTGTGTCGACTCTGGCACTCAGGTCAAAGATGTCAGCCTCAACTTTCTTGTGAAGGGAAGCCAGCGAGGTGGAAAGAGAGGAATGCATATTCTGAACGAGAGATGTGAGAGCATCAAGCTGCTGGGAGGATGGAGTAACAAACTGAGATGATGATGATGATGATGAGGCAACATAATGAGGAGGTGGAGGTGGAGGTGGAGCAGAGGAGGATGGATCAAATCTAGGAGGAGGAGGAGGAGGAGGAGGAGGAGGAGAAGATCTGGGAGAGGGATGATCATAGGGAATAGGGGAAATTGGAGATCGTGGAGCAAGGGGAAGAGGATTTCTACTAGTAGGGGAGTTGTAGAGGAATGAGAGGCAAAGCCTTCTTTTTTAGTCTAGACCCCATCAACTTGTATAATATGCATATGTTTCAGAGTAGTTTTGTCATGCAAGGCATACTTGGAGAAGGGAATCCCTTTCTCCTTTGTGAGGTCAATCCCAAAGTGTCTAAACACCTTGGTAAGGTACATAGCATGAGGGAGGGAGGTGTTGGACTTGGTGTAGGATAGCAACATGTCAAAAATGAACAAATGGCCGAGGTCAAGTCTGCAACCATCTAGGATGCACCACATGATGAAGATGCGCATAAATGTCACATCTCTGAATTTTTTAGATGGGGGCAAGAATATGTGGTTTACAAAGTGATGTAGAAGCCTCATCTCTGGATTCAGAGTGTTGGCCTCCAGAGGCTTGGTGGTGTTAACAATCTCGATTTCAAAAATTTTCTTAACCTCTTCATGAAAAGAAAAATTTTCAATAGTCCCCTTTTTTCTATGGCAGGGAACAAAATGCCTACCAATGAGAAGACTGAGAATGGAATTCAGGGTTTCGGAATCAAAGGAGATTTCGACATTATTCACCCAAGCGGTGATTTTCATGTCGGTGAGAGGGTTAGTGACTTTCATGTGAGAATAGAAAAGCCTGACTAGAGTTGGGTAATGGTGGTCCTAAATCTGCAACAGATTCTTCCACCCTAGAGTGCCGAACAACTCTGAGAATTTTATTCCAGTAGAATCGAAGAAATAAAAGTTTATGGAACGACCAGGGATTACCTTTCGATTTGCAAAGGGAATGAAGTATATGTTCTTCATTTGTGTCGATTTGAACTTCAGGGAGGTGTCGATACCCGTCTCCTGAGTTGGTGCCGCCGCCGTCTTCTTGCGTTTGCAGGAACAGGGGTTAGACGACTCTTTGGCATTGGTTCGCTTGCTCCCCTTACCCATGGTTCTCGGTGGCATAAGGGTTGTCGACCCTAGGGTTGAGTCGTAGAGAAGGGAAGATGAGAGAGAGAGGGAGTCGAACAGATGGTTTGAGAGATGAACGATTATGAGCGCGAAAATAAAAAGGGGGGAAATCACCTATTTATATTCTACGAAATGTGTCGACACTTTCCTTGTAGGTGTCGACACTTTTCACACGGCACAAGGGGTGTTTAAAAACAGTTTTGTGTCGATGCTACTTCAGCAAGGGGTCGACACTTTAGGGTTAATGTGTTGATACTTTTCAAAAGTGAGTCGACACTTTTTTAACAGAAAGCGGGATAACATATTGTCTCGACACTATATAGCTGAGGGTCGACACTTTTCTCAAATTGTGTCGATGCTATATAACATTTGTGTCAACACTTTTCACACATGTGTCAATACTTTTTAACATTGTGTTGATACTTTTTAGATAGAAAAGCACAATATGAAAAGTATCAAAAAATCATGGTTAGTATGGCATATAAACATCAATTTGGAGCAGATAACATACCAAGTTCTCTTCTAATAAAACAAAATATTTCTTCATTTAGAGGTTTGGTGAATATATCAGTAAGTTGGTGGTCTTTGCCTACAAATTCAATTTTAATGTTTTCTCTTTGAACATAATCTCTTATAAAATGATGTCTGATTTCTATGTGCTTTGTTCTAGAGTGTTGAATTGTGCTCTTGGATATATTAATGGCAATAGTATTGTCACACTTAATGGGAATGTGATCTAAGTATATACCATAGTCTTCTAGTTGTTGTTTTATCCAAAGAACTTGTACATAGCAGCTACCAGCTGCAATGTACTCAGCATTAGCTATACATAAGGCTACTGTTGTCATTCGCGGTGAATTATGTTCAGGACTTAAATGATGTGGTGCGAGTGTGCCAGGACGAATGCGTCCAATTGTATTTGAAATTGGGCTTGACTTGACTTCTGATCAGGACGAATTGTGTGTAACTCGAAGCAAAAGCTACTTGTTCGATTTTTTGCCTCAATGAAGAGGACTTCAACAATTTCCAAGTGTTTTTTTGAATTAAAATAATTAAAAAGTGTAGGACGAATGAATAGAAATTGCAACTGAATTTGAAAAAACTTTATACTGAATAAAGTACGAATTGAAACAAAGATTATGACTAGGCCTACGCCTAATGAAAACAGAAATTAAATTTAATCTAGCTAAACGGAAATTGAAATGAGGAGAATGAACAGATTTGGAATTCGAAATGGAAAGATGTGCAAATACAAGATAAGAAAATAAAAATCAGCCCAGGGCTTTTGATATGTTGGATGTGTCTCTTTCCTTGGCTAACTTCTGCTTTTATACTCCTCCTCCTATCTGCACGTCCTACTTAGTGACTCCTTTTTCTCTAATAGTTCATTACCCCACTTTGACTTCTCTTTGTCCAACACGTGTTCTCTTTCAAATTTACCCTTTATTTTGTTGGATAAAATCACATTTGATCATTATTAAATACTCAGCCTCATATTTCTTAGAAAATTAGTTACTCTTTTAGATTTTCCAAATGTGGCCCAAACAGCTACTGAGTTCTATTTCTTGCTAAACCAAGATATGAGTGAATGTCCTAGGAATTGGCATGTTCTACTAGTACCCTTCCTATCTATTTGGCAACCGGTAAAGTCATGCATCAAAATAGCCAAATAATTTAAAGGCTATTCCTCTATGATAGAATAATCGTAGGTTTTGTGTACCTAAGTGGTATCTAAAGATGCGTTAAATAGTAGTTACATCTGATTCCTTAGGACTAGCTTGAAATCGAGCACACATGCATACACTGAACATAATATTTCCCACCGTTAATCCTTATCTCCTGATCTCACCTCCCTTTATTACTCTCTCTCTCTCTTCAGCCTTCTTCTTCTCTTTACGCCACCTTCTTCTTCTCTGTCAATCCCTCTTCTGCCAGCCTCTTCGCTTCCCTTTTCATTTCGTTCATGGCTACAAAACGCGCTAATGCACCTGCCAAAGATCCCAATAGTGCCGCCAAACAGGTGAAAGACTTGATTGCTCAACGAAAACCTCCAATCTATGCTGAAACCATAGTTCCCTAAAATTGAGTCTCATTGCTTCCAACAAGCGATTCGAATTAGGGCCAGCATTCAAGGAGCAATACCTTGGTATTCTATCTCCTTTCTACCCTTATATTGAAGGTCAACTACCTCTTGCCCTGTTCACACCTCCCTGGAAAAGATACCACAAGGGGACTCCTATCAAGCTATGGCACACCCCCCATAACGATTACTACCAATGGGCTGGGGGACTTCTTCGATCCAAGGTCGAAATGTGGAAAGAAACAGGTATTTATGATGCCGTCTTGCTTAGTCGTGTACCCTTTCAAGTTGACAAGGCTTTGATTTTTGCTTCCCTACAGTTCTATTCCCCTTCCATCAATTCTTTCTTTTTTCCTATTAGCTTTATGTCTCCTACCTTTCAAGATTTGGCCTTTATTGCTAGCCTACGGCCTTATGATGAGGAAGCAAATGCACTCATCTCCTGCTCAGACCTCTCCTTCTCTTATCCTAACCCAAAAGATGTATCATGCGGCCAATTCCTCATAGTGAACTAAGGAAAACCTTCCAGCCCTGTTACCGACACCAAACATATAGTCTTCCTTATCTACTAGCTAAACAAGTTTAGGTTCTGCGTCCCTTCTCTAAAAATCACCAAAGATTTCACCGAGTTAGCCAAAGCCCTTGCCTTAGGCTAGAAAATAGCATTAGGTCCTCTTGTCCTTGCTCATCTTTACAGAGGCATGAAAGAAATGGTTGATAGCCAATTTAATATTGGCTCTGGGCCCCTCTGGCTATTGCAGATGTGGCTTTGGTGCTATTTTTCTCGATTCTGCCCAGACTTTCCTTCTGGACAACCTCTTAAAGGCTCGACTCTCCTTCCTCTTGAACGAAAACCTCACTCTTTTGATGATTGCTTTACCTTCTTTTATGAGGGTTTAATTACTCTTGGTGCTCGTCAATGGCTGCCTTTTCTTCGGTCTGTGGGTCCTTCTTGGTTACGTACCCCTACCTCCGAACTTGATGATGCCAATCAAGAACAAAGGGAAGTTTGGGCCAGTTTGTTGATTTCACTGGATTTGCCCTACGGTCTTTGCTTTACTCCCAACAATAACAAATGCGGAATTAAATTTTATAACGCAGCATAAATGGCACGACAATTGGGCCTGACCTAATTAGTACCCCTTTCTCCTTTTGAATTTGAGAATGATTCCTTCACCGGAAGGACCATTCTTGACATAGATGAGATTAAGACCGTGAGCTGAGTTTTTTCTTATCTTAAGAAATCCTTCCAGTTGCAAGCTTTTGATGAATTTCTTGATTCTTCTCTAGAATTTGACCTTTTGTGGCAATACTTCATTCAAAATCAATTGCATGAAACGTCCAAGAATGTTCTATTTAGAATTCCCCAAACCAGTAAATTCTTCGTGCCGCCCTATTTTTGAAAAAAGAAAAGAAAGCACCAAAACCGACTAAGTCTCAAGGTAAGACCCCATCCCTTTCTGATAATATTTTTGCCATTCTTCATTTCGAAGAATTCTTTAAGTGTAAATGGAACCCCACCGACCCCGCGAGTATAGCCAAAGCTAGAGATGAACGAATGGCTGAAATCGAAACTTACCAAAAAAACAAAGCCAACCTTGCCTTTTTGAAAGCCTGAAAAACTCTAGGGGAGAATGTTCCACCATTTGAAATCTTCTTAAAACCCTTTGGCAAATCGATCCTTCCAGATCCTCCTATAGATGCAGTTTTTGTTGATCTATTTAGAACACCGGGGGTACATGATTGGCTACCTCATGCCAAACAAGTAACCATTGCCAAAATAAATCTACCTCTTTGGGAAACCAATGATGCCATACGCCAAGGGGCGATCCGCTTCATCCCCGTGGAATGAGCAGGTCAGCCTTTTGCTTGGTTCCTTTACTTTGTCTATCCTTCCTTCCATACTGATCTTCTTCTTTTTCAGGTGTAGCTCAACCAGGAATTTCTTCCCCTATTGAAGTCTCTGAAGGTGATACAGACCCTGATGATCATATCCCTATTAAGGTAGCTTTCTACATTTTCCCTCTCATTTCCTTTTCATCTTGTTCACCACAATTTTTTTTTACTTTCTAGGACCTGTCTCCTCTGTTCCGCAAGCGCACCAGAGGTGATTATCGAGCACAAGCCTCTTAAAAGGTAAAATACTATTTAACAATGTACCACTCACATTTTTCATTTTACCTTACTTCATGTCTTCTTTCCACAGAAAGAAGTTCCTTCCTTATTGAGCCCATCCCAACCATTCTAATTTTTGCTATGCCTTCTCCACCCGGACTCTTCCAAAAAGACTGAGAAAAGGGAAGAAAAGTCTGAAGCTGATACTCTTGTCACTGCTCCCACTCCTAAGAAGCATGTCAAAGTTACTGCCAACCAAAGTCTCTCTTTCTATGAGGAACCTCAGTCTGATTCAAATGGCTCCTCTGAACCAGAAGCATCCTCTCCTCCTTCTCCGAAAAAGGATCATTCAGATTCACCTCATTCTGTGAACAAGGTATCGAAATGTCATCTTTTGCCTTTTAGGGAATTTCTCCTCATTCTCGAAATGTAATCTTCTGCCTTTTAGTTCCTTCTAGTCCGAATACTTACTGTCTTCTTCGCCCTATGTAGGGAATTTCTGCTGCCGGAGAGACTGACCCTATCACCAAAGAACAGTTTGGCTTTGCAGGGATGGATTTTCTATTTCAGGTTGATGTAGAATCTTTCTTTGCCCAACTTGCTGCTAAACTCACTCCCCTTGCTTCAAAAAGTTCTTCTAGTGTGGCTTCTCAAGCCCCAAGAATTTCCTCTGCTGATGAGATCGAGAAAGCGAAGTTTGATTAGAACCTTTCTCTCCTAGATATTCTTCATCCAGGGCACCTTAACCTTTTCAAGAACGCCGTCAGTGTATTATTTTCTTCCACTCCTACTCCTGATGCAGACCTTCTAGCCCTCCAAGTTTTTAACCAGGATCTCCCCCTCATAGACAAAGCCTATAATTCTGCTTTGAAGAAGAAGAATGAATATGAAACCAAGGTTTTCAGTTTCGAGAACTTGAAGTAAGAACTTGCTTCATCATTTTGCCACTTCCAACAGCTGAAGGAAGAAGGAAACCATAAGATCCGGAGAAGGAAAAAAATTCTAGACCTCATCAACTCTCTCCAAAAAAACTAGCAGCAATTGAGGAGGACCTCCCGGTGTTGAAAGCTCAGGCTGCCACACTATTCTCTTCTTACCAGGAGTTGATAGCAAAATAATCTGTAGTGGAGGCTGACCTTATTTCATCTGCTAGTAACCCAGCGACGGCCAAGCTTGAGATTGAAAACATCGAACAGAATTGGGCCCGCCTTCAACTCCGTCTTAAGAATATTCTCCCTTGACTTCTATTAAATTCCTACTTTTGACATACTTTCAATTTTGGTAATTTAAAGTTTTCGAGATTGATGGATGATACTTTTTTAAATACTTTTCATTAATAGGATGTTTGTGAATTTTTCCATCTAGATCTTCAAGTATGTATGACCCTTTTGCTTGAACTTTGAATACTCTGAATGGTTCTACCCAAGATGGGGACCATTTACCGTATTTTGGATCTTTTTGCCCATAGGGCAATATGGCCTTCCATACTAATTCCCCTTCCATAAAGACTTTGTGTTTAACTTTCTTATTATATATTCTGGCCACTTGGTTCTTCTGCACAACCATTCTATCCAAAGCAACTAGTCTTACTTCATCTAAATCTTCTAACTCCATGTGCATTACTTGTGGATATTCTAAACGCATTAAATTGTTCTGCATTGCTACTCTAAGAGATTTAACTGTAACCTCTATGGGTAAAACTGCCTCATGTCCATAAGTAAGGGCAAAAGGAGATTCCCCAGTTGCTGTTCTCTTTGAGTTCCTATATGCCCATAGTGCCTCAGATAATGTCTCATGCCATATCCTTGGTTTATCCTCCAACATCCTCTCAATAATGTTTTTCAAGAGTTTATTAGTTGATTCAGCCTGACCATTACTTTGCGCATAATAAAGGGATGAATGGATAAGTGTAATACCGTATTCCTCAGCAAAGGCCTGAATTTGTCCTTCAAAGAATACTCTCCCTCGATCTGCCACAATATGTTGGGGTAGGCCAAATCTGTGAATGATGTTCTTCTTTATTATCTTTATCACATCATTTTTCTCTATTGCTTTCATGGGAATAGCCTCTGCCCACTTTGTAAAATAATCTATGGCTTCTATTATATAACAATGTCCCCTAGAAGAAAGAGGAAAGATCTTCCCTATTAGGTCCATTGTCCATCCTATGAAAGGCTAAGGTCTGATTATTGCATTTAGGGATTGCGCTGGTACATGCTGGACAGGTCCATGTGCTTAGCAGGCTTGATAACTCTTTGCATATCTAATGCAATCTGCCAATATAATAGGCCAGCAATATCCGTACCTCCATATCAACCATCTCATCTTTCTTCCAGCCTGATAAGCTCCACAAATTCCCCATGTACCTCTGCCCTGACATTCATTACTTGTCCTTTTGACAAACACTTTAGCAGCAAATCATCTTCTAAACTTTTCTTGAATAATTCTCCTTCAATCATGATGTAATGTACTGACCTCCGCCTGGTGCTTCTATTGTAAACCTTTATAGGACATCTTAGGAAAGAAATGATTGGAGTTCTCAAAATCATTTTTTAAACTTTTCTTGAACAATTCTCCTTCAATCATGATGTAATGTATTGACCTCCTTCTGGTGCTTCTATTGCAAACCTTTGTTAGACATCTTAGGAAAGATATGATTGGTGATCTCCAATCTTCCTCAGCATAAGAAACATCCACAGGGAAGGCCTGAAATGCTTCTGGCCTCCTCCTAACGAAAGGCAGGATTTTCTAGTGGATAGTCACGGTTCCATGATAAATCCCATAAGGAATCTGTAATCCAGTGGCCGTCTGTGCTAACTCATTTGCCTCCTCATTAAACCTTCTAGGGATATATGATATCATGACATCATCGAAACCATCCATTATTTGCATAACCATTGCATAATATGATATTTGCTCCTCACTATGGCACTTGTATACTCCTCCGAGATGGTTTACTACCAACTGCCAGTCGCCTTTGATATGAACATAATGTACTCCCATATCTCTCAAGATTTCTAATCCGATAATAACTGCTTCAGATTTAGCCTGGTTATTCGAACACTTGAAAGCAAACTGGAACGACATTTTCGTTTCCAATCCTGCTGGTGAGATGATAACAATCCCGCACCCTAACACATTCTCTGTTCTGCTACCATCAAAGTAAAGTGTCCATGGCACGAAATTGATCATAGATATATTCATTCTTATGTCTATTTCTTCTTTTACTTCGAGGCAAGGATGATCTGCCAAGAAGTCTGCCAAGGCTTGTCCTTTGACAGCCTTTTGTAGTATATAATGAAATGAGAACTCCATCAAAGCTAAAGACCATTTGTCAAGTCGTCCTTTAAGGAAAGACCGAGATAGCAAATATTTGAATAAATCCGTGCGACATAACAAATAAACAGGTACTGGTAGCATGTAATGTCATAATTTTGAGGCAGCAAAATATAGGGCCAGACACAACTTTTCAATCGGAGAATACTTACATTCTATAGGAGTAAGTAGTCTGCTCAAATAATATACGGCCTGCTCCTTTCCTGCTTCATTGTCCTGGGTTAAAAGACTTTCCAACGACTTTTCCGATGCTGAAATATAAAGTTTCATTGCCTTCCCTTTGATTGGTGGGGCAAGTACAGGGGGACTAGCAAGATATCTTTTAATATCGTCAAAGGCTTGTTGATGACACGAATCACATCTGAACTCTTCTTCCTTCTTTAACTTTAACAACCCTGAAAATACCTGGACTTTTCCTGCTAGGTTCGAAATAAACCTTTGAAGAAAATTAACCTGCCCCAGTAGCCGTTGTAATTCCTTCTTACAAATGGGTGGCCTTGCCTCCATTATCGATCTGACCTTGTTGCTATCTACCTCTATCGCTCGTTGATGTACAAGAAACCCTAGGAAATTTTCAACCGTTACACTAAACGCACACTTCAAGGGATTCATTTTCAACTGATACTTCCTCATACGTTCAAAAGCCAAGATTAAAATTTCAAGATGTTGGAAATATGAATCAAACTTTATTACAACGTCATCAATATAAATTTCCATGAATCTACCAATCATATCATGAAACACAGTGTTCATAGCACGTTGGTATGTTGCTCTTGCTTTTTTCAGGCTGAATGGCATGACAACCTACTCAAATGATCCCAAGGCTCTTGGGCATCTAAAAGTTGTTTTAGGCGTGTTTTCCTCCGTAATGAAAATTTGGTTGTAACATGAATGACCGTCCTTGAATGACAGAACTTTATGTTTGGCTGCACCGTCCACCAACTAATCTGCTACTGGCATTGGATATTCATCCTTAGGTGTAGCAAGATTAAGGTTTCTGAAATCAATACATACCCTCAGCTTGCCATTTTTCTTCACTACTGGGACAACATTTGAAATCCATTCAACATATTTGGCTGTTCTGATAAAGCCTGCCTTTAAAAGCCTCTCCAACTCTTCCTTAATCAACAATGTGACTTTCGTAGACATTCTCCTTGGCGGCTGTTTAAACGGGCGATATCCTGGCTTGATTAGGAGTCTTGATTAGGAGTCTATGCTCAACTAGTTGCCTAGATAATCCAGGCATTTTGTTATAATTCCATGCAAAGCAATCTTTGTATCGAGTGAGGACCTCCACCAGTTCTCCTTTAACCGCCTCAGGCAGCAGTTGACTTATATAAACCATTATGGGAACTTCAGTTGTTCCCAGACTAATTTCCTTTAGCGGGTCTTGTACTTCGGCCTTGAGATCATTTTATTTGGTCAGCGCAGCTTTCAGTTCTTCCATTTTTATTTCCTCCACATGTATCTCGTCTTCAAAAATTACTTTGGCCGAATTAGCCGAAGCTCCTTCCTCCTTTGTATTCAGGCTATACAACCTTTCTTCAGGTAAATGAACAATTAGCTTATTCAAGGTGGCCAGTAATGCAGTTGCTTTTTCAATTCCTGACGATCATGCTTCCATTAGACACTTTTTGGATGAAGGAAGTAATCGGCCTATTTACTTCAGAAATATGGGGGCCGATTACCTATTTGTAGATGTCCTTCAAATCTTCCATTGACATTTTGTTGAACAACGTCCCAGCTATTGGACGGCCTTCTTTATCCAGGCCTGTCACTTTCATGGGACCAATATCCTCATCGTATAGCCTCGCCTAAGCTTGATTGTTTGATCCTAGGAAAGGCCTTTTGTCTGACCAAACTACTTCAATATCCTAGTCCTTCCAAAATACCAGACATTGATGTAATGTTGATGGCACCGCCATACAAGCATGGATCCAGTCCCTCCCCAATAACAAATTGTAAGCGGAACGAGATTCTATCACAAAGAAGGGAGTGATCAAGGTTTTGCTCCCTATAGTGAGGTTAGCAACAATAATACCTTGGGATGATGTGATTCCTCTAGCAAAATTCGATATGCTCGCATTTGAGGGCAATAAATTCTTCTCAGTTTTGCCAATTTTGTTGAATACAGCCCGGGGCATTAAGTTTGTAGCTGAGCCATTATCCACTAACAACTTGTTAATCGGTACTCCGTCAATATGCCTTGTGATGTACAAAGGCCGGATGTGCTGTGTCATCTCTTTCGAAGGCCTTTCAAAGACAACACTTTGTGCAGGTTCTCCTTATTGAGTTTTCAAGATTAAAGGTGGATCCCGTTCTTTCTGAACCCATTCTGGCAAGATTTCTATTATCCCACCCTGCTCTTCGACATCTCCTGCTATGAAAGAGGGTTGTCCTTCTTTAGCCATGAAGTTCTCTAGTAGGATGAAGACTATGTTACAATTCATAGGCACTTTTCCTTTGTTGGAATAAGACACCTTACTAGAACTTGGCTGGTCTTGAATTGTTATTCCCTGAATCTTGTGCGGCCTATATTCAAACACAGGATTTGTCCGAAATTGTATCGGCCTCCTCTTATTACCCCATGGATGTTGATTGGTTGTCTCCTTCATCCTATGATCGGCTTGCCTCATTCTTTGCATCCTTCATTTCTGAGATCTGGATGGAATTTTGTTTGGTTGAGGAAACTTTTGTTTAGTAACTTTGATCAACTGACCTGGCGGAGATACTGGTGGTCTTATTGTTTTTGGTTGTGTCGGTCAGATATTCTTCTGAGGAATTGATGTCTTGCCCCCGGGTGTTGGAGACATTGAAAGACTGATTTCCTTTCCTTCATAGGACTTATAGGCTGGCAGCATTTTGTTGAAACTTTATACATGTTATATGCTTTTGTGTAAATTCATAGAAACATGTGGTCAATTTGTATCAAACTGTTCAACTCTTATCCCAGTTTTAATATAATTTTTT
>JAUMHN010321450.1:0-18130 GCA_032360265.1 Heliamphora ciliata | reverse complement strand
ATGTCACTGCATAGCCCACAATTACCCGTGCTCATACTAGTTCATAAAACCCTCATTACATGTCAAAAACTTATTTTTGTCGCAAACACCTCCAATCGGTATGATACTAACTTCCCAGCCCAAGTATAGTAAAGTAAGTATATTCATAGCCCAAGGGATAGAAAATTCGATGGAAAGATTCACTATTGATGAAAATATACTTTTTCAAAGCATTTGGCCAAAATTGGGTGAAAAATGGTTAACAAAATTTGATATACCCTCACTATTTTAATCATAACTTTTTCTAGAAAAAGAATTTTCGTGTGAGGGTAATGTTGTTGGAAAGAGGATTTTTGGGGTTTCAATTTGAGTACAAGAACGACCCAATTCGGAGTCTAAATGAGGGAGATATGATCGAAAAAAGTTGACCATGTGCAGTCAGTCCGCTCGAGCAGACGTCGAGCGCTCGGGCGCCCAACTCTTTGCCAGTTGAGCGCTTGAGCGGATAGGGATCCGCTCGAGCACGTTGGTGCCCGAGAAAACCCTAGATTTTCCCCTGTTTTGATTTTTAGGCCCCAAATCACATAAACACTCATGAATATGCCTCAAATCCCTGTTTTCACCAATAAACATTGGTTTCCAGGCATCATAAACTCTTTTTATTTAATCAATTTCCAAAAATCATGGTTTATTATTTCTCAAAACTCCAATTCTCATGGAAACCCAACTCATCTCACACATAAACCCATCAATCCTTCAACCCATGCATGAAATCTATTTTATTTTACTCACATAATGAAAATATCAACTCAAATCAACTCACACATATGAGAGAATCTAGATTCTACCTCGGATTTCCTCAAAGCTTGAGATTCCTCCAACTTCTCCCTCTTAGGGTTTGGATCATGAGTGATCTTAGCTCCTTGATGCTCCATTTTCTACCTCATTGCTCCAAAGCTTGATTTCTACCCAATGTTGTTCCCAATCTAGCTCCAACACCTCAATTTTCATGGGGGAGAGTTAGGGTTTCAAGAATGTGGTGGTCTCTCTCTCTCTCTCTCTGGGATGAAGAAGAGGAAGAGAAGAAGAGAAGAGAAAAAGAGGAAATGGGTCTCTATCCCTCTCTCTCACGTGGCTGATATGTCTCTATATAAATATATATATATTAACTCCCAAATTATCTCCATGGTTCGAGAGTGTTCCAAACCTTTCCCGATAGTTCGCTTGAGCGAACCACCACCGCTCGAGCGGTGATTCTTGAACCTGAATTCTGCGAATTTTTCCAAAACTCAACTCAAACTTCAAACCTTGTTCACATTTAAATATTTGAATTTCTCCACTAATTTAGCCATATCAAAATCAATCCTCACTATGCATCTCCATTTCACTTTCACATATCGTTAGGTCACCCGTTAACGAGTAAATTTTTTTTTTTGGTGGCACCTAAGCCTAAATTTAATTCTATCTTCTCACTTAACCGAAAACATAAAATCACAAAATAAACACGTACTAGGCTGTTACATTTTTTCACAAAAACTTGTTAAGAATAATGTGTTAGGCTCTAATACCAATTGATAGTATGTGTGAAATCCCAATAGGGGGAGTGAATTGGATATTTAAAATATCTTAGTTCAAATAAACACAAGTATATGATTTTTAATACACAAGTAAATATTCAAGTAAAGCTACTTGTTAAAGATTAACTCACAATTGAATTTGATTGATATTATAAACAAATACTTTTTGTCAAAATATTTAAACCACAAATGAATTTGATTGAACAAAAAAAAGCTTTTTTGTTGAATGATTTAAGTACAAGTGTAGATTTACAATATTTAAAACTTCATATTAATCAAATACAACACTCTTCTTGATTTAACAAAATAAGTATAGCTTTTAACTTTGATTTGCAATTTTTTTTAATATGGCTTCTTGATTAAAATACAAGAATATTTTATTTGTCAATGTTTCTTGCAAAATGAAATCAAAACTCTCTAGCTTCAAAAATTAAAGAATGCCAGAAATAAATAATAAATGATTCAAATGCAAGTATATGTGATGTAATAACAAGCAATAAAGTAAATACAGGAAATGAGTAAGCAAGAAGAAGAACACCACGATTTTTACAAGATTCGGCGCAACGGCCTACGTTCTTGCCTCAAGCCAACCGCTATGAGGATTTCTTGCTATCTCTCCTTCAATAGGCAGAGGAAAGTGAAACCAAAACCCATATGAGAAACCCTAGCCTCCACCATAAAAATTGAAGGGTTGAAGCAAGATTGAGAGCCACCGAGGATGGAAATCAAGCTTGGGAGCAAGGAGGTAGGAGATGGAGCATCAAGAAAGCAAGATCAACCAACATCCAAACCCTAGGAGGGAGAAATTGGAGTAATATCAAGCTTTTGAGCAAATCCGAGGTAGGATCCAGATTCTCTCGTATGTTTGTGTTGATTTGTGTTGATATTTTGATTATATGAGTAAAATATTGTAGATTTCATGCATGAATTGAAGGATTGATAGAGTTATATGGAAGTTGAGGTGGGTTCTAATGAAGATTTGTGCTTTTGAGAAATAATAAACCATGATTTGAGAAATTATTGCATAGAAAGGGTTTATGAAACTTGAATCCAATGCTTTTGGGATGAAAATTGAGATTTGAAACCTATTAGTTGAAGGATTAAGGTTTTGAAGTTAGAAACTCAAAATCGGGGCAAATCTAGGGTTTTCTCGGCCGATAGCACGCTCGAGGGGAGCCTTGTCTGCTCGAGCGCTCAACTGGCAGAGAGCTGGGCGCTCGAGTGCCCAATGTCTGCTCGAGCGGACTAACTGCATAGGGCCAACTTCTTTTGATCATATCTCCTTCATTCGGACTCCGAATTGGGTAGTTCTTGTACTCAAATCGAAGCCCCAGAAATTCTCTTTCCAACAAGACTACTCTCACAAAATAATTCTTTTTGTAGAAAAAGTTATGATCAAAATAGTGAAGGTATGTCAAAATTTTAAAACCATTTTTCACCCGTTTTTAGCGGACTATTGTGGGAAAACATATTTTCATACATATTGGCCCTTTTTATTAAATTCCTAATCCCTTGAGCTTGTGGAACATCTAATGATATACCTAGATTGAGTTGGGATACAAGTATTGGACCTATTGATTGAGTCTTCTTTACAATGAAGGTGAGTTTCAAATAGATATATGTATATATGCATGATGGGTGTATACTTTGTAAATAATGTGATCTTCTTGCTATCATCATTGTGTTATTGGTACTTGGTGATATTGAAGTAATGATGTGAACCATGAGAAACTATACAATGAAATTATTAACTTGAATTTAAAACCTATGGTTGAATGTGTGATATGCATAATGAGGGGCTGCGGTCCTGTGGTCTTGCGGTGAAAGCTCGTGAAGTTTCATGCATAATGAGGGGCTGCGGTCCTGCGGTGAAAGCCTGCGAAGTTTTACATTCAAAGGTTAAATGTGAAAATTGAGCACTAAATTTTAATGAACCGTGTGGATTGATGTGAATTAAGTTGGCCTGGCGGATTCGCGGTGAAAGACCAGAAACGTGTGCAAGATGGGGACCACGTGCCCACGGGTTAACCCCCAAAACGTGGTGTTATGTCGTGGTGAGTTATAGAGCTACCTATTATCCAATGGCTTCGCATAGCCTATTCGGATTAATAGGGTGGGATTTCTATAAGCTGCACCTGACGACGATTCATTAAAGGTAATAAGATTTTGTGAAAATCGGGAAATAAAATGAGTAATTTATCGATGGAAAAACAAACGGATAAATGGAGACTAATTTGTGTGCGTGGGTGTGTGTGTTAAAAAAGAAGAAATGACTTACTAAAAATGTGCATTTTTATTTCGGTTACACCCATCACACCTCATAAATCATGCATTAAATATGAGTTAATCTTTATCCTACGAGCTTTGACTCATGTATATATGTCCAACACATTTCAGGTTCTGAAGAGCTGGGTGACACCAAAGTTGTGGGAGGTTTTGGGAAGGGCCAGTAGATGGAGCTGTAATGTCATTTGTTATTTTGTTCTTATTGTACATTAGATAAGAATGTGATGTCATGAAAAAGAATAGTTAATGTGGTATATACTCTAAACATTCTGGTAAATAAGGAAATGTAATCCTGAAACTTGATTCGTTCGGTTAAATCTTTTCTATGATGTGTACAATATTTTCTTAGTTCTTGGGCATTACTTTTGGATGTGAGTTATATATAAACTATTTTGGGGGTTGGTTCACGGACCCGGGCTTGGGTCGTGACACATGCAATGAGTTATCTTATTTTGAGGGGGGTAGACAGAAGTATGCACAAGGAAAAGTTTTAGATTTCACCACGAGAGACACAGTTAGAACCCTGCAACATCATCCTTATAAGTCCTTTTCTCATTTACCCCATGCCCTGGTGTTAACTTTTTGAAGTTCTTTTGTGTGTCCTTCCTTCTTATATCGTCGGTCCTCAACGGTACCATCAAGCGTCGTTCGTTAGTAACTCTTATGCACCCAAGTCTTGTTGATAACCCTATTAGAAATTTAGTCCTAGAAAGTACCTTTGTCCTCAAGTTTTCATGTTTTGATAATTATAATGACCCGGTACACACCCTAGTTGTAAAAACCCGATTGATGACGACCAGTGTAAAGACCTAGGCCAAACCCTAAGTGTTAGTGACGAATAGCCCACGAGACCATAGAACATAGAAGAAGTTCAAAACCCTAACTCGAACCGAAAACCCTAAGTTTGACCCGAAAACCCTAAAAAGGTCCGAAACAAAGGCAACAAAACCCTTGTACCTGGAGAATCTCCTAACATTCTAAATGAGGTAAATATCATGAAATAATGAATTAAAAATTAAAAATCCTCATAAATAGGCAAAAATGACCGTTTTGCCCCTAGTATAGCAAAAAGCCTTAAAAACTCAAGTTTTGACATATGGATACCCTAAGTCAAGAATCTAAGTACAATGAAGTGGTAAAAGACAAAATAACATCAAAAATACCAAAAATGCCCCTTAGTGGCCGACCACCTTGGGGTATGTGCCATAAAGTGACTCTTTTTTGCTTATTTTTAGCTTTAAATGATGAGAAATGTATTAAATGAAGCATTATGATGATCCCATACTTGTTGAACAAGTAATATACAAAATAATATAGTGTTACAAGTCAACAAAAGCAAACAAATTATTATTGAAATTCATGCACAACAAAATAAGTCAAAAAATTCTATGTTATCAAAATAGCTTAATTTGACTTAAAAGACTACATCTATTTAATCAATTGCTATGAAAACTATGATAATACATGGAAATACTATATTTTTTATAAATATATCAAAATAATAAGTTTCGAATGAAAAAGACATAAAAAACATACATCAAATTAACTTTTAATGTATTTTTTTGCACAATATGGCACAAATATCGAGGCAAACTCCTTGATTGATGAGGGATCAGATTTTGTCCGCCCAAAACTAAACCCTTGCTACTTTTAGCTTCCCAAATCTGATTTCTTGTCCCCTCAAAGCTTGGACTACATTAAATGGCCCTTGTGAAAAAGAGAAAAGAGTGCAAAATCATTAATTACCTTGTTCCCTAACACTTCCTATATAAGCTAAAGCCAAACACCTTCTTCCCCTTTAATATTTCAGTGGAGAGAGAGGGAGAGAGGGAGAGAGATCAAATCTTAAGTGTTCTTGAGGGTCCATGAAGGTTTGAGAGAAGAAAGAAGAAGAAGAAGAAGAAGAAGAAGAAGGAGGAATCCAAGAAAGGGGTCTTTGGAGACCATGGTTTTAAAGCCATGTCCTACTAAGTTTTCCACCATCTTTCGATCTCCCAAACATGTAAGTAAAACCCCTAAACCTTGTATCTAATATCCCTCAAAATATTCCCCAACACATCCCTTTAAGCCCCTTAAAAACCAAGAACTGAAATAAAATCGAAAAAGCGTTGTAGTTGGAAACTTAGGGGCTGTTTTGTTTATAATGATATGAGATATTGTTGTATGTGGTTATCATTGAGTTTGATGATCTCTAAGGGTACTGGAGTCTTGATATTTATGTTTGAAACACAAGCAAGTAAGGAAATAGAACCAAAACATGACATGACATAAGTAGAAGACCTAAACCCTAAGAGGCTTGATTTTAAAGAACTTTGATGTTTTTGCCCTGAGATTTGGAACGCCATAACTCTCTGTAGAAAATTCATCTAAGCATGATTTTTATGTCCAGAGTTATATTTTTGTGTTATATTTCATACAAAATTGGTTTCAACTCATTTTAATAACCATAACTTAAGATATTACAATTTCACCAAAGTGTGCCATTTTCTAACAAGTCAACACCACCGTCCAGAAAACCCTAGTTTAGAATGAGATCCGAACCGTGGTCAAAACATGAAAGTTGTAGATAACATGTATATACATATAAGCACCAAAAATGAGAACAAAATATTGAGCTTTTCTAGGTCAAAACCCCTCTGAAAGGTTCTGTTGATTTTCAGCCCCCGAGAAACATTCTATCACATATTTTTATATAGCCCAAAACACCGATTTTTACGGACCTATTCCAAAAGTGGTCTACATGAACATTGTAGCCAAAATGCTGAAGTATTTTAAGCCCAAAAATCAGTCCTTAAAGCCTCGGGATGATATCCCAAAACCATTTTAAACTCTCTGTTCGAAACCGGCACTGCTGAGTTTTGGTGGCTGACAGAACCTACTTTTTAAAATGGCCAAAATGTATAACTTGTTTCAAAAAACGTCCCTTAGCTCTAAACATGAAACATGTATAGGACTTGTTAAAATAGAACATACTAAAAAATGGGCTCATTTGGAATTCATTTGATTCCCCAAAACTGAGAGCAACAGAGACATAATTTTGGGTAAAATCTGGAGAAAGTGCTGAACCGTTTTTGCTTAGGATAAAATGTTCACCCATTTGCCTTAGGAATTGGTCTTGGTGTTAAACATGAGAGTTGTAGGATATATTTTTATCAAAATAGAGTATAAAAATTATAGCTTGATTCTATGTCTAGATACGCCAAAATCCTGTCGGTCCTTTTAATTTAATACTTAGTTTTAGCCTTAAAAGTTGCTAAGTGTGATTCTAGCACCCTTTGCTATGAGACCCGAATTTTTGTATGATGACTTATTTGAATTAGTTGATTAGTGTTTCTAAGTTAATGTATGAAGATTTAGAATTCATGTTATCATATTTGAATCATATCTTAAGAATTGTAGTTTGTGCTTCACATACTTGTACTTTATTCTTTGCGCATTATACCATGAATCTTGCCATGCTAGTTGACTTCATGCTATAAATAGTCATACTTGAGATCCATATTACACATTATGAGCATTCTCATTTGCATCCTGACATGTTGGAGTCTATCTGTGCAAACCGTTGTTGGGATGGGCTGTGTTGAGAATATTATTCTTGGTTCTAAGTCTAGGGCTTCCCTGGTTGCCATTTTGAAATGTTTTGGTTTTTACACCCTGGGTGCACCCTCGGTGTTGGAAATGATTTTGGTTTGTACACCCTGGGTGCGTCCCCAGTGTTACAAAAATGGTTTATGAATAATGTTGGGCACCTTGGGTTCGTCGCTAGCATTCTGGTTTCGAAAGTTTGGATTTTGGGTAAGTTGGAGAGAGCCTAATTCAGCTAACCTAACCGCACTGCGGTGGTAATTTGAAGAGAGCGAAATTACGGTTGTCCTAAATTCCTCATCCTGGTACTCTGTAAAATATGAGCGTTTCTTGAATTCTCTTAATCTTTGGGTTGACACCGGCGAAGGCATCATGCATCTTAAGGTGGGTTGTGTGCACGCATAATTGTCAGGCCTGGATAAGGGTGGCTGAATAATTGGGTGGCTGGCCACCACGCCATTGCCATTGAGTAAAAAAGCTGTGGCATGAAGCCAGCCGACGCGGTTACTATTTGCAACGAGGCACGATGATGGCTTTGGTGATCAATTTGTCCAATGAAGTCTAATCTGGTGATTCCCGGCATGGAATTCCTGTTCTTATCTGGGTGCATTTTGGGTTAGGCATCTGCATTTCATACACACATGTTTATTGACTTATCTGCTATTATGTTACAAAATCTGTCTATCTCATTGACTATAAACTGTACTGGGTGTTTTATGGTATGTGTTGAGGTGAATTTTGTGCCGTGAGATTAGTTAGAAGGTTAGAGTGTTTTGCTTCTGGACCTTGGCTCATGGCATTCGTGTCACAGGTGAGGAGGAGGTCTTGGAGGAAGTAATCTTAGAGGGAGAAGAAGAGTTTGAAGAACAGGGTGAGTTCCAAGAGCACGTGGATCTAGCTGATGCATTCTAAGGAGTTGAAGACTCTGCTTTCGTTTTTATATTCAAATTTCTCGTGCTTAGTGTAATCGATGAAATTTCTTGGTGGAACTGTAATACTTATGTACTTTTGAACGGTTCAGAACTCGTTTATAATATATTAACTATTGTACGTAAATATGAATGTATGGCTAGTTTATCCCTATGTTTATATTTATGTATGTTCTGACGTGCCTGGAGGATAGGGCATCACAGTTGGTATCAGTGCTCAGGTTTAGTGAACCTTCAGGCCTTGGATTATGGAAAATCATGCATTCTGTCGCGTTGGAGCTCTGTAGGAGGTGTTGTATTAATAATTATTATCATCCATTCATTATAAGAACTAAAATCTTCTACGCATCAGTCTTATAGCAAGTCATGTTAGGACGTTACCGGAATCAGAAGCAGCAGGGCATCTACATGCGAAGGATGGGTATGACCATCGAGATCGAAGATCGGAGATTCATGCAACGAGTTTCATTATTTAAGGGGGGTAGACAGGAGTACGCACTAGGAGAAGTTTTAGATACCACCTTGAGAGACACCTTTAGAATCCCGCGACTTCATCCTTATAAGTCCTTTTCTCATTTACCCCAAGCCTTGGTGTCAACTTTTTGAAGATCTTTTGTATGTACTTCCTTCTTATATCATTAGTCCTCAATGGTACCGTCAAGTGTCATTCGTCGGTAACTCTTATGCACCCAAGTCTTGTTGATAACCCTATTCGAAATTCAATCCTAGAAAGTTCCCTTGTCTTTAAGTTTTCGTGCCTCGATAATGACCTGTATTTGCATTTGATGCTCCTCCGATTCGAGTCATCATCCTTGAGCAAACTCTTCTCTTGAAGAACTCGATATCAATTCTTTGTTAAGTACCCGTTCGAAACATTCGACATTGATAAAATCTTTTGCCATTGATCACTTCTCTCGACTCTGAAACCACCTACCGTTTGAAGGTATTGCAAGGATTCAAAAAGCTATTAGGGGATAGAATGGATGCAAAGTGGATGCAGACACAGAAACCAAAGGATAGGAGAGGAATCATCAACCCGCGTAACCCAGCAACTGACTTCAACAATCCAGAAACGTACTAGGAGATACCAGTTGCCATAATCAACAGGACTCGTCTGGGCCAGAGGGCTTTTGGCACATGGAAGTGCAGTGGCGCTGCTATGGTATCTATGAGGCAACGTGGGAGCGTGACTCGATTATTTGCTGCATCTATCCGCATCTGTTCGTCTAGGCTTTAGTGCGTTGGGCGTCATATCTTTTTCTTTGTTAGAAGTTGTACATGCGTTCTATGAACTTTTGAAAACCTTGCACTGGTTATGTGATTAGAATGAAATGCAAATGTTTGTTGTTGAATTCTTCATAAACTATCTCATAATCCCAAATTAAGTTCCACAAAATCCTAAATCATGAAAACAATAAAGAATTGAAACAACCCCTAAATCCCAACACTTTTTTATCCTAGGATGACTGATAGACAACTGAACCATCGACAAACTAATGAACCCCTAGATGGTGAAACACCTGAACTAGCCTAAGTTTTACAAAAGCCACCGTTAGAACCCCATAACTCTATCCCATGAGTTTTTTTCTCAAGCCTTTATGGCAACTCTCGTACCCGATCGAAGTCTTTTTCATATCCTCCTTCCTAATAACACCGGTCTCAAACGTTCAACGTTGGTAAAGTCTTTTACCCTCATACAATTCTATCGATCCTGATACCGCACTTTTGTGCAGTAGTTCCATGAATTCTTTGTTTACTCTCGAAATCCCAACCTGGGAAGTCGACTTGGATGCTTGAATTGAAGTGCATTAGGTCGACGTAACTTCACAAAAAATATCTAGTTTGGCTGCCCCTTTTGCTTGAACATCTCTTTTATATTAATCTAATTGTACTGGATTAGTTCCGATGACACTCGTTTAAAGTATTGTTCAATGTCCTCCTCTTGTTTCACGTACAATTGATCCCCAAGTGACCACTCAATTTGTGTCAACGGCAATTGCCTTAATCGTGACTGTTTAACCTCATCAACCTATCTTTGAACCACCTGGGTTCCGCTCTAGAATGTTCTAACCCCACGCATGCTTTTGATTGTTAACCTTCAAAACTTTACCTCATAAATCTATGAATAACAACGATTGTCAAAAATAATTTACTATAGATTTTCAAAGGTCCCGACAAATGAGACTATGCCATCAACAATCCAAAGTTAGAAACTACAGCTTCACATCAAAGGATTCACGACACCACCATATTGTACAATTCAACCTTCTCCAAACTAGTTTATAGCTGACCCACCCACCCGATAAATCGAGAAGTAACATATTCATACCAGTAGTAAGGAAGTGAAAAATGAGAAATAGCCTCAAGCTCACGTTAACTTTAGTACACTAGCAAAAGAAGTACATTTATATACATCAATGTTCACACCAACCCTCCCACCGAAGTATTAGAGTCTGGATTATTTCCATCACTATCAAGGAACGAAGAATCTTGGTCACAACAATGAACGTGTGGAGCCTGATGAAGAATTAACCACTAAGTCACAATGGATCACATGACTAGATAGTCACCACAACCGTACCTTTTATCATGTTCGTTTTACCCTAGAATGACCAACCGCCTGAAAAAACAATCCAGTTATTGGAAGAGACATTCAAACCCAACGTTCTAAGCACGTCAAGAACATACGGCAGAGGCCAAGAAGAACGGAGTAACCCTTGGAAGGACTAGAGAGAAAATGGAAGCATATGATTATAGACTTCGCCCTCAGGATTATCAAGATCACCTCAAAGAACGGTAACTCTTTAGTTGAACGCTTCAAGGGTTTAGGTGCCAAGGAGTTTGTGGAAACAGTGAGTCCTATTAACGCTGAAGATTGTTTGAAGGGTGGAGTGTGCATTTTAGAAAGACCAAGTTATTCATATGATAGGTTCTTGAAGTATCAGTTTGTATTTGTTTGGCGTTAAGTTTGTGTAAGTCTTATGGAGTGATGTTTGGTTATCGTTAAGGTATCGATGTGAGTTGTAAGGAAGTTGCTTTAGAAAACCTTTTATGATGTGACCCGTTAGGGCAAGTTTGTTTAGATTGATGAGTAGATATTGCTGATATAAAAAAGGAATTTTCTTATAGTAATGTATAAACTATGTGTGAGAAGTTGAAGGGTGATATGATTCTGTTATTTCTGGTGGAGTTGTGTAGCAGCTTAATGTGAGTACGTGGGAAGAATAAGTGTTTGGATGAGAAGAGTCGAAGCGTAAGTAAAATTATACAAATTTATAGGTATGGTTTTTGTAATTGGCCTTGAGTGAATCGAGTGTCTTGGTAAAATGTGGGTAATATAAAATAATTAAAGTACGAAAATGATTCTTTGTTCGATTGTATGGTAGAAAATGTGTGAAGGGATTGAGTGATGATGATAAGAGACTTTATAATCAGGAGTTAATACCGTTCAGTTAAAGGATTGTAGGGTGGATGGTACGTATGTGAAGGAAATATGTGAAGAGATTGTGATTGGATTCATATGAGTAAACATATACCTGGGGAGCGTTTAGTCTGTGTGGTATGTTTAGCCCTAGTGACTGATTAGGTTCAAGTGGCGATATTATTCTTGATGGTCGTAAGGCAAGAGTAGTCCAATACAAAGTGGTGATGTGGTTTCGAGTTAATAGTCGTTAGTCAATTGAGAAATAGACTTCAATGTACGTTTGAATATGGAAATGAGTTGGTTTTTGGTAGAGCGACAGTCTTTCTAGAAATAAGTGGAGAATGTTTGAATCAGTTTTCATGGTAGGCTAGTTTAGAGGCATATGATCGCTTGTGGAAGTCGTACTCAATGTAAGTTGTGTTTTGGAGCCAATGTATTCTCAAGGATAGACAGGGGTCGTGATACCATAAATTGAAAGTGCGGGAGTCAGATGCACCCAAGACTGCTTTTAGGACTCGTTACGAGCATTATGAAATTGTGGTGATGTGATTCGGGTTAATAAATTTACCTGTTGTGTTTATGGAGCAGATGGATCGAGTATTTAGAAGCTTTCTAGACCAATTTGTAATTGTGTTGATAGACGATATTCAGTTATATTCTCGGAGTAAAGAGGAACACAGAAAATATTTGAAGATTCTTTGTAGATCATAAGAAAGCACAAGTTATATGCAAAATTAGGTAAGTGTGAGTTTTAGTTGGACCGAGTGATGTTTTTAGGTCATATTATATATGGAGAAGAAATTCAAGTGGACCCGATAGAAGTAGAAGGAGTAATTAATGGGAAGAGGTTAACTAACGTGACAGAGATACAAACTTTTTGGGGCTAGCTGGTTATGTGCTACGATACTTGAAGATTATGTAATAATTAGTTTAAAGTGTTAAGTAGGACAAGAATAACTCAAGTAATCAAAGACACAATTTTGAAGAATGAGAAGACACAATGTTAGTAAATCATCCTTAACCTTCCATGCGATTAAGTACGGGGGGAAATTTCGGGAACAAAATTTGTTTAAGGGGGGTAGTTTGTAACGACTCGGTACACACCCTAGGTGTAACAATCTGGTTGATAACGACCAGTGTAAAGACCCAGTCCAAACCCTAAGTGTTTGTGACGGATAGCCCATGAGACCATAGAACACAGAAGAGGTTCAAAACCCTAACTCGAACCGAAAACCCTAAGTTCGGCCCGAAAACCCTAAAAAGGTCCAAAACATAGGCAATAAAACCCTTGTACCTGGAGAATCTATTAACATTCTAAATGAGGTAAATATCATGGAATAATAAATTAAAAATAAAAAATCCTCTTAAATTGGGTAAAACGACCATTTTTCCCCTAGTACAGCAAAAAATCTTAAAAATTTAAATTTTGATATATGGATACCCTAAGTCAAGAATCTAAGTACAATTAAGTGATAAAAGATAAAATAACATCAAAATGCCAAAAATACCCCTTAGTGGCCGACCACCGTGGGGGATGTGCCAAAAAGTGACTTTTTTTGCTTCTTTTTAACTTTAAATGATGAGAAATGTATTAAATGAAGCATTATGATAATTCCATACTTGTTGAAAAAGTAATATACCTAATAATATAGTGTTATAAGTAAACAAAAGCAAACAAATTATTATTGAAGTTCATACACAACAAAATAAGTCAAAAAGTCCTATGTTGTCAAAATAGCTTAACTTAACTTAAAATATTACATTTATTTAATCAATTACCATGGAAACTATGATAATTCATGAAAATACTATATTTTTCATAAATATATCAAAATAATAAGTCTCAGCAGGAAAAGACATCAAAAAGATACATCAAATTAACTTTTACTGCATTTTCTTGGACAATAGGGGGCACGAAAATCGAGGCAAATCCCTTGATTGATGGAGGAACATATTTTGTCCCCCCAAACTGAACCCAGCTTCCCAAATCTGATTTCTTGTCCCGTCAAGGCTTGAACTACATTAAATTGCCTATGTGAAAAAGAGAAATGAGTACAAAATCATTAATTTACCTTGTTCCCTAACACTTCCTATATAAGCTAAGGCCAATCACCTTCTTCCCCTTGAATATTTCGGTAGAGAGAGAGGGAGAGAGATCAGATCTTAAGTGTTCTTGACGGTCCATGAAGGTTTGAGAGAAGAAAGAAGTAGAAGAACAAGGAGAGATCCAAGAAAGGGGTCTTTGGAGACCTTGGTTTTAAAGCCATGTCCAACTATGTTTTCCACCATCTATTGATCTCCCAAACATGTAAGTAAAACCCCTAATCGTTGTATCTAATATCCCTCAAAATATTCCCCAACACATCCCTTTAAGCCCCTTAAAAACCCAGAACCGAAATCAAACCAAAAAGGCGTTGTAGTTGAAAACTTAGGGGCTGTTTTGTTTATAATGATATGAGATGTTGTATGTGGTTATCATTGAGTTTGATGATCACTAAGGGTGTTGGAGTCTTGATATTTAAGTTTAAAACACAATTATGCAAGGAAATAGAACGAAAACTTGACATGACACAAGTAGAAGACCTAAACCCTAAGAGGCTTGATTTTTAAGAACTTTGATATTTCTGCCCTGAGATTTGAAATGCCATAACTCTCTGTAGAAAATTGATCAAAGCATGATTTTTACGTCCAGAGTTTTATTTTTGTGTTATCTTTCATCCAAAATTGGTTTCAACTCATTTTCATGAGCAGCACTCAAGATATTACAATTTCACCAAACTGTGTCATTTTCTGACCAATCAACACCTCCGACCAGAAAACCCTAATTTAGAATGATATCCGAACCTTGGTAGAAACATGAAAGTTGTAGAAAACATGTATATACATCTACCCACCGAAAATCAAAACAAAATATTGAGGTTTGGTAGCTTAAATTCCCTCTGAAAGTTTCTGTTGATTCTCTGCCCCTGAGGAACATTCTGTCACATATTTTTATATAACCCAAAACACCTATTTTTAGTGACCTATTCCAAAAGTGTTCTACATAAACATTATAGACAAAATTTTGATATACTGTCTACCCAAAAATCAGACCTTAAAGCCTCAGGATGATATCCCAAAACCATTTAAAACTCTCTATTCAAAACCGGCTCTGCAGAGTTTTGGCGGCTGACAGAACCTACTTTTTAAAATGGCAAAAACGTCTAATTTATCTCAAACAACTATCCTTAGCTCTAAACATGATACATGCAGAGGACTTGTTAAAATAGAACATACTAAAAAATGGGCTCATTTGGACTTCATTTGATATCCCAAAATCGAGAGAAACTGAAGCATAATTTTGGGTAAAATCTGGAGAAAGTGCTGAACCGTTTTTGCTTAGGATAAAATGTTCACCCATTTTCCTTAGGATTTGGTCTTGGTGTTAAACATAAGAGTTGTAGGATATATTTTTATCTAAATGGTGTTTAAAAATCATAACTTGATTCTAAGTCTAGATACCCCAAAACCATGTCGGTTCTTTTAATTTAATACTTAGTTTTAGCCTTAAAAGTTGCTAAGTCTGATTCGAGCACTCTTTGCTATGAGACCCAAATTTTTGTATGATGACTTATTTGAATTAGTCGATTAATGTTTCTAAATGAATCTATGAAAATTTAGAACTCATGTTATCATATTTGAATCATATCTTGAAAATTGTAGTTTGTGCTTCACATACTTGTACTTTATGCTTTGCACGTTATACCATGAATCTTGCCTTGCTAGTTGACATCATGCTATAAATAGTCGCACTTGAGATCCATATTAGACATTATGAGCATTTTCATTTTCATCCTGACATGTTGGAGTCCATCTGTGCAAACCGTTGTTGGGATGGGCTGTGTTGAGAATATTATTCTTAGTTTTAAGTCTAAGGCGTTCCTGGTTGCCATTTACGAAAATGTTTTGATTTTTACACCCTGGGTGCGTCCCCGATGTTGGAAATTATTTTGGTTTGTACACCCTGGGTGCATCCCCGGTGTTTCAGAAATGGTTTATGAATATTGTTGGGCACCATGAGTTTGTCGCTAGCATTCTGGTTTCGAAAGTTTTGATTTTGGATGAGTCAGAGAGAGCCTAATTCGGCTGGCCTAACCCCACTGCGGTGGTAATTCAGAGAGAGCCCAATTACGGTTGTCTTAAATCCCTCATCCTAGTACTCTGTAAAACATGAGCGTTTCTTGAATTCTCTTAAACTTTGGGTTGAAACGGGCGAAGGCATTACGTTTCTTAAGGTGGGTTGTGTGCGCACATAATTGTCAGGCCCGGATAAAGGTGGCTGAATAATTAGGTGGCTAGCCCCCACACTGTTTCCATTGAGTAAAACAGCTGTGGTATGAAGCCAGGCCACATGGTTACTATTGGCAACGAGGCGCGATGATGGCTTTGGTGATCAATTTGTCCAATGAAGTCTAATCTGGTGATTCCTGGCGTAGAATTCCCTTTCTTATCTGGGTGCATTTTGGGTTGGGCATCTGCATTTTATACACGCATATTTATTGACTTATCTGCTATTATGTTACAAAATCTGTTTGTCTCATTGACTATAAATTGTACTAGGTGTTTTATGCTATGTGTTGTTGTGAATTTTGTGCCGTAAGATTAGTTAGAAGGTTAGGGTGTTTTACTTTTGGGCCTTGGCTCAAGGCATTCGTACCACATGTGAGGAGACGTTCTTGGAGGAAGTAATCACAGAGGGAGAAGAAGTGTTTGAATAACAGGGTGAGTTCCAAGAGCACGTGGATCCAGCTGATGTAATTTGAGGAGGTGAAGCCTCTGCTTTCGTTTTTATATTCAGATTTCTCGTGCTTAGTTGTAATCGTTGAAATTTCTTGGTGGAACTGTAATACTTAGGTACTTTTGAACAGTTCAGAACTCGTTTATAATGTATTAACTATCGTACATAAATATGAATGTATGGCTAGTTTATCCCTATGTTTATATTTATGTATGTTCCGACGTGCCCGGAGGACGGGGCATCACAATAATGACCGGTATTCGCATTTGATTCCCCTCCGATTCAAGTCATCATCCTTGAACTAACTGTTCTCATGTAGAACTTGATGTCAATTCTTTGTTAAGTACCCATTCCAAACATTCCACATTGATAAAATTTTCTACCATCGTTCATTTATCTCGACCCTGAAACCACAATCTATTGCAGTGATTTTTGAATTCTTCGTACACTCTTGAAACCTTTACTAGGGAAGTAGACTTGGATGCTTGAATTGAAGTACGTTAGGCCAATGTAACTTCAGGGCCAATATCTAGTTTGGTTGCCCCTTTTGCTTAAACATCTCTTTTATCATAAACTAATTGTACTGGACTAGTTTCGGGGACACTTGTTGAAAGTATTGTTCACTATCCTCCTCTTATTTCTCCTACATTTGAATCCCAAATGACCACTCAATTTGTGTCAACGGTAATTGCCTTAACCGTGATCATTTAACCTCATCCAACCTATCTTTGAACCACCTGGGTTCCACCCTAAGCTGTTCTAACCCCGCGCATGTTTTTGACTGTTGACCTTCAAAACCTTGCCTCATAGATCTCTTAGTAACAATGATCGTCAGGATATTACATCATTAGGCCTTAGCGCTTTCATGGGAAACTGAGACGATGCACGAAAACCTCCTAACACCTCTTTAAAGCGTGAAACAGATTTCTTCTTGATGTCATGGCTTAGAATATCTGTCAACGTCTGTGTTTAACAAAGTTTTGAAGATCAAGACTCCCATTTGCAAGAATGGTTAGGTAATGGCTTATTCAACTAACTACATCTTTCTAAGGCCCCGACAAATAAGACTATGCCATCTGCAATCTAAAGTTAGAAACGACAGCTGCACACCAAAGAATTCGCGACACCAGCATATGGCACAATTTAAACTTCTGCAGACTAGTTCATAGCGGCCCCATCCATTCGATAAACTGAGAAGCAAAAGCATATAAATAAATATACATCGATATTCACACCAGCCTTCCTACCAAGTGCTAGAGTCTGGATTTTTGCCATCACTATCAAAGAATGAAGAATCTTGATCACAATAATGAACATTTGAAGCTTGAAGAAGAATTTACCACCAAGTCACAAGAGATCACATGACTAGGTAATTACCACAACCATACCTTTTATCATGTTTATTTTATCCTAGAATGACCAACCGCCTGAGGAAACGATCTAGTTATTGGAAGAGGCATTCAAATCCAACGTTCTAGCATGTTAAGAACATACGATAGAGGCCAAGAGGAATGGAGCAACCTTTGGAAAGACTAGAGAGAAAATGGAAGCATATGATTACAGACTTTGTCAT
>JAUMHN010321340.1:0-18136 GCA_032360265.1 Heliamphora ciliata | reverse complement strand
ATATATCGGGGTTCTGCCGGTACGAGTTCTCGGAGGATCGTAGCCCACACTACGTTCGAGGATCGCGTAAGGAAATACAGTAGAAGATCTGATAGGAGTTTCAACTCAGAATCAAATCGTAACTAAAGAATCGATCGACAAAAGGTATTCTTCTAAATTAACTTTGATTGTACGGATTTTATTTTGATCGTTCGATGTCAAAAAATTTTATCTAGTGCCCGTTTCGGCGTTTGCCTGTCCAGTTAATTTTTTACCGAAAATCGTTTATAAAAACAGTAATTTTGGCAGTATTGCCTCCAATATAAATTTTCTCTCCCACTTAAATTTTTTAAATATTTTTTAGACTTATAAAATTCGTTTAATTAAAATAAATTTATTAATTTTGAAAAACACACGATCTAAAAGAATCAAACATCTTTCCGTGTACACGATTTCAAATATTCTGGTTTATCAAGCCATCTTTTCGTATTTAAATGTATAACAAATAAAATTTAATAAATGCACAGTTTTTCTTCAAACTTTTCAACTAAAGTAGTAATTAAATGTATTTATTTATTTTATTTTATGTTCCATATTTTTTTAAAAATAATAATTTATTTCGATTAAATATTTTTCCTTTTAATTAATTTAAAATTTGCAATTAATTCTCACGTTATTCCAAGATATCTAATTTTTTTTAAAAAAAATCATCTTAAACGTGATATTTTGTAAAAAAATAAAATATCAAAAGTTTTTCAATTTAATTAAAATTAATTAATTAAAAAAATTATTTTATTTTCCATTACAAAATATTTTAATTAAAATCGAATTTTTGAATTATTTAAATTAACAATATAAATAAAACAGATATGCAATCATCCACGCAGTATATATATATATATATATATATATATATAAGTGAAACATTGAGGTGTTTCAGTCTTCTTTAGAGAGTCAGTTGTTTCAATCTCTGTTCGACTTTGATTCAGTGTCCTGATTGCATCAAGGTTTTCTAATACTATCTAATATATACTAATATATCATATCAGTCTCGTATACATCAAAAAATCAACACAAAGTAACCCCGGGAGAGAAAAATCGTCGGACCACCACCACCTACTGCCGGCGCCGCCTTGCTGCCGCCTTCAAGCGACTCTTGCTGCCTCATCCGGGCTCTGTTTTTTACGAGTTTTATATCGTTGGAAAGCTCTTGAAATGTGAGATTTTTTTATCAAAAAATCTGCTGAAAACCTTCCCAAAAAACAGCCAGAAAAACTGTCCGAACCTCAAAAAATGATGCTGTCCGCAATAACACTGCGCAACCAACTTCCTGGGGCTTTTTTGACCTCTTTCCAAACTCGATTTTCAACGTACTTTATATCAAAAGAAAGCTCTCAAAAAGTACTATTTTTCTTTGAAAACAACTACTCAAAAACAAGCCGAAATCTCCTAAAAATACTATCCAAAGTTGCTGCCGCCGCCTTTAACTGCTAACTTTTTCAGGCCGTTCCGACCTCATCCAAACTCCATTTTCGACATATTTTATATCGTTGAAAAACTCTTGAAAAGTAGAATCTTTTTGTCAAAAAAATTATTCAAAAATAGCCCAGAAAACTATCGAAAAACTGCCTGAAAGCTACTGTTGTAACGCCATCGTCACCAGAAAAAACCACTGCAATTTTTTTTAATGCACTATTTGGACCAATTTTTTTTATTTTTTGACAATATTTTGATGTATATTTTACTGCTATTTTATGTATAAAAAACTTTCCAAAAAATAGTCCCAAAAATGGCCCAAAAAATCATAAAAATTACCGTCGAACCACCGCGGGCAAAGCCGCTAGAACCGGGATGTTTTGGTGATTTTTTCTTGCTATTTTTGACTTGTTTTTATGCCATTTTTTATACATAAATACTGTAAAAAAATTTACCAGAAAAAATCATTTAAAACCATTAAAAACTTATGGCGATCTATGGCCCGTTAAAAACTTATTGCGATCTTTGTGTTCATGGACATATTCAACCTGTTCTTAAATAATCTAAACAAGTATTTAAAAATGTAAAGCTAGCTATTACATCGATCCTATGTCCCAAAAATTTACATTCAATCTATCACGGTCAATCCCCGTGATTAAAAAAATAATCATCATTCACACCATTCAATCAAACATGAAAAAATAAATGATAATCATAAAATCGGAATTAGAACGCCTGTAAAACAAAGTTAGCAACAGTTATAAATCTACCAGACCCTAATAAACCGTAAACAAAAAATAAAATGGCTCTGATACCAATTGTTGAAGGTAAAACTGCCAAGATCATTATTTTTGTAAACAATTTTTGGTAAAAAATAAACTGGACGATCAAATGCCGAAATGGGCTCCAGATAAAACTTTTGATGACGAACGATCAAAATAAAATCAGTATAACCAAAGTTAATTTAGAATAATACATTTTGTCGATCGATTCTTCAACTACGATTTGATTCCGAGTTGAAACTTTTGTCCAATCTTCTACTGTATTCCCTTACGCAATTCTCGAACGTAGTGTGGGTTACGGACTATCGAGAACTCGTACCGACAGAACCCAGATATATTTAATCTTGAAAGACAAGTTATGATATATAACTGGTTCAGTCTACCTTCATATATATAAGGTTATAGCAGAGACTTGGCGAGTAGTTATGAGTAAGACTTCTAGTAGAACACAGACACCTACTAGCAGTTTCTATAATTATGGAAAGACAGCAACGGTTTTTACAATTTTCATAAAATACTGAATTACAGTTCAGACCACTAAAGAACTATAATTGCACTCTGACCCATAATCTCAAGAATTTCTTGCATTGAGCTCATGTTATTAAATACTTACCATTTCTCCCCACATTAAAATTCCTGATACCCGCCAATTAAATTTAATTACTGACAATTTAATTTAATCAGCATCTTTATAATCCTTAAGCCCTTCCGCTTAACTTATTTGACCGCCGAATAATCAAATCCACTTGTAGAGTTTGGCCCGGTCAAAACTTATAAGCTTTCTTAAGGGGTATCGTCAATCCCTATCTTTCGGGACGTAAATTTCGTCAATAATTAATATTTGCCATATAAATAATACCACTATCCAACTCACCGAAAATATAGACCCATATAAGATCGCACCCTCTAATGAATCAAAATAACGAATATTAAATATATGCAAATCAATAATTATTTTAGGATTAAGAGGATAAGCACTATTTATAATAACTTTGGGGTGTGAATTAATTTATATAGTCATTATAACATTAATTACCCCAAATGTCCCATTCAATACACATAAATTGTACTAACACAGAGAGTCGGAACAATAGACGAAGCTATTATCTGTTTCCTGTAACCAAGACAGGCCAACTAAATCTCTGTGCTACAATCGTACCGATGATATGTCTATTTCCATCTAAACTGTGAAAATAAAACTTATATTTTGCAAGAACCTAATATATGATATTTTATATGCAAGCCGTATTTTACACACCAGATTAAATACTATACAGAATATCGGATATCCATGCATAAGATTAAAGAAATGATACACATACATTACTCATAAAGATTCTCATAAAATGAAAATTTAATTTTATTAAAATTAAATTAAATATAAAAATTACGATTTTCAGTATACCAACTCTAACAGTGATAGATTAATAAAGCCCACCACGACCAAGAATCTCGCAGAAAGGGGCACTACTAAGGATTTTGTCAGCCCACTCTGGCCACCCAGAAGTAGCGCTTTGTAATGACCCGATTTTTAAGTTTCTAGATTAAAAACGTTAAATCAACCGAAACTAGATTTTTAGATTTGGGTTAGATTAAGAGTAAGTATTTGAAAGGATTAAGCCTAGAATCAGATTTCGAAATTAAAAACCCAAGGAAAGAAAATGTATCTCTTAACCCTAGAACCCCATGAAAGGAAATTTTTTTTTATAGTTTGGTACTAAACAATAACAAAATTTTAGAAATAACCAAATATGAAGACATGCACGGATAACAAGGCTCTATGTCTAAGAAGCAAAGAAGGTAAGTGCCAACACAAATAATTAAAAGAGAAATATACGTAAAGGTTTAATGCTTCATAATTTTGAATAATTGTACGTTTAATCTCGAAATTTTGGATAATTAAACTTTTAACCCAAAGACACCCAACAATTGGTAAATTCATGCTAAGCTACAAACCTGTTACGAAAATACTGTAAAATTATCTCATAGTCACTCTATTAGTCTTCAGCAATTTTAGTTTTGACAAATTACACGTAAGTCCCTCAATTCTCCCTATCTGTACGAAAGTCTCTGAGGTAGTCCTCATCCCTTCTCTACAACAAACACTAAGGGCCCGTTTGGTAACGTTTATAGTTTTCTATTTTTTATTTACGAAAAATAAAAAATATATTTTTGTTTATGTTTATAAAAAAATAAAAACAAAAACATGTTTAGTAACATAAATGTCTGAAAAGTGGTAGTTGGAGGTTACAGATGAATTCAATAAAAATTTATTTACAAAACAAGTGAAAATACATTTTTTCTGTTTCTTAAAATTTTGTAAATTTTAAAAACTGTTTACAGTTTTTTGAAAACAAAAATAATTACCAAACATATTTTCGTTTACAGTTTACGAAAAATTTAAAAACAAAAATAGAAAACAGAAAATATAAATGTTACCAAACAGCAGCTAACTAATGAATAAGAATATAACATTACTCAGTTTCAGATTACGGGAATTAGCTATGAAAATCCACAAGGACTAAAATCTCGAAATTTGATTAAGACGAAAACGAAACCCTAAAATTCAAAATAAAAATCCTACAGAATACTAAATTCTCTAGTACTAAAATCTAAAAACCTAAAACCATAAACGATCATAAAATTTACAAGTTAGTCCAAGAGGAAAGAAGAATTATGAAAGAGACACAAACTAAACCCAAGTATAATTTTTACACAATCTTTTAATAAAACAAGAAATGAAACCTGTGAGACCCTGACCCGTTTCTTTTTTGGTAAATGATCTTAGTGTTCACGGGAGTAAGAATTTAAGTTTGAGCTTGCTTCTTCTGTTCAGTTTTTCTCCCAGCGTTGACCGCTCGAGCGGTAGGTGTGCGCTTGAGCGGGCAGGTGGCAGAGAGTGGGTCTGGATGGTGACCGCTCGAGCGGTGGTTGTCCGCTCGAGCAATGGTATGGAAAAGGAGTATGTCGGCAGGGGTCCGCTCGAGCGGAGGAGGCCTGGCGCGAGATTCTATAAAAATGTAATTTTGACACATGTTCGGGTTCAGAGATTTTGCGGGGTTGGTCCCGGGGGCTGCGGGAAGTTGCGGTGTAAATTTCAAAAATTCAAAAAAAGATATTTTGGAGGCCTATAAATATCTTGAGTTAGATATTTTCAAAAGATATTTTCAAAACTTAACTTCTAAGTTTCTTCCTTTTTCTCTCTGCCTTCTCTCTAACTTCTTGGGGGCCCGGGGTTCGATTTTCGACGATCAGACAGCAGATTCTTAGTATCGGCATCGTGGTCTACCCTTTCATTTGGATAGAATTTCATTCCGATGAGGTTCATTTTTGCACGTGGATCGAGATGTCGAGCTTTTAGCTCAACGAGTTAGGATCCTAGACTTTACTGCTGTTAAAGGATACTACATGCAATTATAGGTATTTTGACTGGTTAAAAATGCATGGACAACCGATTTATATTTCGTTAAATCGGGTTTTGGTTCAAAAAGGCGTTTGTGTTGATTTCGGTTGGATGAAATCGGATTTTGAAATGTGTCTTTCGAGGTTCTGTGGTAGTTCCGGGTTTAGGTATATCTGAAGGTGTTAAAAAGGTGTTTGGAGGCTTTATATTGTGTTTGAGATGATGGTTATTGGGTGTTTGAGAGTTTTGGGGGCTTAGAACTCAAGAATAGCAAAATCTAGGTTTTTCTCGGGTGGTAACTCGCTCGAGCGCCTGATGTCCGCTCGAGCGGACTAGCTACGCATGTCTATTTTGTTTCGATGTTATCTCCCTCATTCGGACTCGAAATTGGGTCGTTCTTGTACTCAAATTGAAGCCCCGAAAGTCTTCTTTTCAATGACACCACTCTAATCTTAAAATTATTTTTGTAGAAAAAGTTATGACCAAAAGAGTGAACGTATGTCAAGATTTCCAAACCGTTTTTCATCCGTTTTTGGTCAAATACTTGGGAAGGGTTGTTTTTCATCCTCTGTGGAACTTTTTATCAAATTTCTTGTTCCTGGGGAGTTTGTTTGTGGGTGTTTCATGTGACCCGGGTGTTGGGATGTGATAGTGACGGTTGGCCAGTTACTCTACATGCAGTTGTATGCTTTTTTCCCGGTTAAAATGCTTATATATCATGTGTTATGTTTAAACCTTGTTTTAGATAAAAAGCATCTTTTACGCTCTTTTTGGTTTATTACATGATATAGCTTGTGGGTGTTAGGTTTTTAAATGGTGTTCTTGAAAACGGTGGACATGGTGGTTGTATGAAAAATCTCGGCAAATCATGTTTTGGAGGTTTGGAGCTAACCCTTAGGGTTGAGTCTCAGATTTTTAAACGTTTTGCTAGAAATGGGGAAACATATTTTGAAAAAGTTTTGTTAATCACCATGTTGATGGATGGATCTGTATATACATGTATAATGTATATTTGTGAAATGTTTTCATAGTCAATCTATGTTCGGTTTTTAGAAGATTATCTAAATGTACCGGGATGATGTGTATTTGGCACGAGCTACCCTCGGTGTAAGTCCAGAAACGTGCACAGCGTTGGTACTCATGTCCTTCGGGTTAGTCCCCTTAAATTGAGACGGTTGGGTGCTTAGTTCCCTCGTGTTACCGCCCGTAAATTAAGTGATTCGTAATGGTGCTCCGTATAGAACTTATGTTTATCTAACCGGTCCCATGATATATGGGGATTAGATAATGGACATGGATTTATTGTTGTTACTTTTGTTGTGTGACGGAGTCGATACATAGGATCATATTCTTCTTTTTTCACGATGGTACATTTTGTGAAGGAATAATGTTTTGATTTCTATTTTTCCTTAACTATGGTGGTTTATTTGCAATACATGGTTTGAAGGATGAAAATGGGGGTTTTATATTAATGAAACCGTTTTGGGAGACTTGTGTAGTTAGATGGAAAAACATGGGAATTGTGGAAAATCATTTTAGGTTCGATGGTTGAGTTTAGCTCCCACCCTATATGATTGCATAATTCCTACTTACAACTTTATAGTCTGTTTCTATTGGGCTTCGACTCACGGGTGAGATTTTCTGTAAAACCATTTTTAGGTGATGATGTGCATGAGGAGTAGCTCTGGTGATGCCCGCGGTGGCAGAAGACTTTTATTGTTTTCCCTTTTTGGTATGCCTGCTCCTGAAGGCAAGTTTTATACACCATAAGGTGATATATCGCATGCGTGTTGGATTTGTATGTTATTTATTTATGAGAGATCCTTTTGTTGGGTATTCCATTGGTTTTAACAAGCGGATTTAAATGTATGAAAATCTATATTTTTCATAAAACTGGTGTTTGGTGGATTTTCACGTGACCCCAGGTGTTGGGGCGTAACAACTTGATATCAGAGCTCTAGGTTCGAATACCTATGAGCCATGGGAAGAGGGTGCATCACCTTGTGAGGATGTGTGTGTGCTTGGTTTCCTGTGTTTGGATCAAAAGCATGTTAGTTGTTAAACATGTTGATGCGTGTATATGTGAGCATGGAGGTTGGACCTTAGGATTGATTATTCTTTCCTTTGGGAGTTTGGATTAACAAACTTGGGAGCCAAGTTAGAAACGTGTTTCGCGGATGTGATTTCTAGCAAGGAATCTAAGTGGGTTGTCTAAAGTGACGTGTCATTCTTGTCGATTCTTCTCGGTATCAGTGTTGTGTCTGCATAATCTTTATGGCTATGTGTTAGCAAGATGATGTGGTATGTGTTAGAAATAACATGATAGATCGATCTTAGGTTGTCGTGTTTTATGTTTTCTTTCTTTATAACCTGTACACCCCTTAGAGGCGACGAGACTATGGTTTGGGTTTGGTTATGTGCGACTCGATTGTTATCAGTTGTAGAGGTACGGTATGGGTTGAGCGTCGATCACTTGGGATGTTGTGGAACTCTTCAGTGAGTTGGGTTTAGCCGTGTGAGATCAGCTTCGGTTGGCAAATCGTTAAGGGTTTGAGCAGAGTTTTGTTCAGGTATAGTCGAAGCTTAGTTGATGGCTTTGGCTTGGGTAGCTGGCTTCTCTTAAGAGTAAGTTACCGAAAGTTGTAAGGATAGCCTTTTGGTGCACGTGGTTTTGGCCATGTGATGGATTAGGTATGTCGTGAGCCATGCTATGTCATGAGCCGTGTACTTAGGATGAAGTATGGATGGGAACATAGTGGATGGGAGCTTAATAATCCTTGGCTGGGTGTCTGTAGAGATAGCAGAACGTGAGTGGTTCTGGAGATATCCCCTGGTAGTTAGGATGTTGATGGTGGTCAGTAGGATGTTGACGGTAGCCAGAGTAGTATCTGAGGATGTTGTTGGTAGTAAGAGTAGTTCTGATAACCTTGGACGTTGTATACCTCTTTGAGGTTTGAGCATTGAGTTCCGAGTGAGTGAGGCCAATGATGTGGGAATGAGTATGGGTTGTAGTTATGCTGGGAAGAGCATGGAATGAAGCCGTATGGGAATGTGTAGGGATTCCTGCGATGAGTATCAGTTCCATGAGATTCTTACGGGAATGCAGGTTCGTGGTTTGGTCGAGATCCTAGTGATTAGGAGATCGTGTTTGAGAACCATGCCGGGTGCATGAGGTTCGAAAGGATCATCGACAAGTTCGACAGTGTGGTTGGCTTAGTGCTGAGAAGATGTATCCTGAGTGCGATATGCCTAGAAGTTGTTTGTGTTCCACCTTATGTTCAGAGATGGGTACGTTGTTCTCCCATGAAAATGAAGTGTGGAGTGATTAGGTTCAGCAGTATACTGTGTGATTTGGCCAGCCTAGGATGATAGGTGAGAAATCATTGGGTACGATGCCTGTGGTCGAGGTGTGTTTTGAGAGCGAAAGTGCAGAAAGTTTCTACATGGTTGTGGGAGTTATTAGTAACTCTAGATGAGGGGTCTCTGGATCGGGTTTCCCTTGCTCGGAGAGACCATGACGTGATCGTGGTGTACCTAGCAGGAGTTAACTTTGTAGCGCAACCTTGTGAAGCGAGGTTTTGGGCGCAATGGTATGTGTTGTACCAGGTATGCAGATGGATGGTGTTCATGTGTGTGAATAAGGCCTGAGCGTTGAGAGTTTGGTGTAGCTAATGATCTGAGTATTGTGATCAAAATTGACGACAGCTGTGTGACTGTAGTCGATGTGGCCTCGAGATAGGATTTTTAGAGTTCTTTAGAGGCTAAGTGTTGATGAGTACTGGGAGAACGCCGACAGTACGCTGAGGTTTGGCCATGGTTTCTTGTTGGCCTTTTTCTTTCCTTTGGATGGAGAGAGAGAGAGTTATCTTGTAGACGATTGTCTTGTTGACGATTGTCTGGTGCGCGTTGTTTCATCTCGGGTGGACGGAGATGCCAGGTTTTGATTGGTTTAGAATTTGGTTTTGTCCTGAAACTGTGGAATCTCAGTGGATTTGTATCCGTGTTGTGACCCTTTGAGTTGTGACTCAGGGACGTGTATCGTCAAGATCGGGTGATTGGAAGACGGGTTCTTCATGCTTTTTGGGTGTTAAACATCTGTGTGTGTGACTTAGGATCCGATTGCTCCCGCGGTTAAAGACCGTAAAGAATCGCATGATGGGGTTGGTATTTTCCCTCGGTAAAAGACCATAAAAGAGTACGTATGAGTGTGGTACATCTGATAGGTTATGGAAACCTAATCAGTATGGTTTCAATGAATGGTTGAACTAGTAGGGTTGTGTTCCCTGTGAGGTCGAGTCGTTAGACCAGGGATGTTAATTGATAAGGGCATCGGTGTCGATACACAGAGTTCCTTTGCAGTGATCAGTTAAGGATCGTTGACCGTTGCGTGTGTGTATGGTTGTGCCTCTAGCTCATGGTGGAGCGAGAATTTTGTTAGAATAGTGCGGCTGTAATATGCGTATGGTGGATTTTTGGTAGACTTTTGCGAGTCTAACCTTGGTTCTATTTGCGGACTTGGAACTGTTTAGAGTTCTTGGAGTCGAGGACTGGTTGTCGACTGTGGTAAGTGTTGTGCTTGGGCATAACGGGTGTTTGTATAAATGGTGGTCCCGAGAGTAAGAGGTTAGAGAAGCCTTGGTTGGCATGGCCTATTTGGACTGACGCGATTGTTTGGTTGGGAACGGAAGGACTGTGATGAGTTCTGCATACGAGGGATTCGCAAAGTGTAAGAGGCAAGTCTAGGTTGGTTACTCGATGGATGAGTCTAGGGACTCAAGGGGTTGATGTTGGATGATGATCATCATGTTTGTTTTGCCGGCTGACGGCGACCATGTTTTGTTTGAGGGTGATCTGCAATCTGATATCAGTGATTTGATGGCAAGACGTTGAGATGAGTAGTGACACGCTATTGTACGGGAGATACGATAGGGTTTTTGTAGGTTGTTGGATGTCTATGAGATGTTCTACTTACGTGACATGTTTGGTCGAGTGACTCGCTGGAGTCAGGTGACCTTGTGGCTGTGATGCTAGGTTGGTTTTCAGTTGTGTAAGACCTTATCTAGGACAATGGTGTACCATCTGGTGTTCCTCCTGGGTGAGAATACTAGCTTGTGATGAAAGATCAGATTGGGAATGACGGTTTGAGGGTTTGCTGAGATGTGTTCTTTGATGTCCAGGTGAGTAAGTAAGCTTCTCTCTGGAGTCGAGCGTTGTGTTGTTGCTCGTGGATCGGCATCATGACAGCTTCAGTGATGAAGATGTTGGCGTCGACAGGGTGATGACGTGGTATCAAAGTCTATGGTCGTCTGGTGATCGTCAGAACTTGGGTAAAGTTTGGGTGTGGAGTTTGTGACTTCTTGTGACTGATGTCGGAGTCTGACGTCTTGTGTTTGGACTTGTAGAGATAGTCCTTGGTGTGTATTGTGAGGTGTGATTGAGCCAGTATGTGGTAATGAGGACAAGGGTGATAGTCTCTGTGTTCGAGCATAGAGCATGTTTGAGATCAAGTACCATGGTTTGTCGCCAGAGTGGTTTGAGTTCGGCGAGAGTTCTGTATTAGGGTTTGGCAGCACAAGTGGGATCTTGATCCAATGTTTATGGATGTTTCCTGGATAACAGTAGTATCAGTCGAACTTGCCCGTGCGAGCAGTCTCTATGGAGATTGAATCTTCTAGTCGTGTTTTCCATGTATGACGACAGGTTTGAGATTTTAGTTGCAGGGACATTTCTGCTGTTGTGTAGTATTGCTGGGTTTGCATCAGAGATTGTTGCTAGTTGCGGGACAGTGTTTGGCTTCAGTTGCAGTGTTGTTGCAGTGTTGAATTTTGGAGACGAAATTCCTTTAAGAGGGGGAGAGTTGTGAGACCCTGACCCGTTTCTTTTTTGGGAAATGATCTAAGTGTTCACGGGAGTAAGAATTTAAGTTTGAGCTTACTTCTTCTGTTCAGTTTTTCTCCCAGCGTTGACCGCTCGAGCAGTGGGTGTGCACTCGAGCGGGCAGGTGGCAGAGAGTGGGTCTGGATAGCGACCGCTCAAGCGGTGGTTGTCCGCTTGAGCGACGGTATGAAAGAAGAGTATGTCGGCAGGGGTCCGCTTGAGCGGTGGTTGGGCGCTCGAACGGTAAAGACCTACGCGAAATTCTATAAAAATGTGGTTTTGACACATGTTCGGGTTCAGAGTTTTGCGGGGTTGGTCCCGGGGGCTGCGAAAAGTTGCGGTGTGAATTTTAAAAATTCAAAAGAAAGATATTTTGGAGGCCTATAAATATCTAGAGTTAGATATTTTCAAAAGATATTTTTAAAACTTAACTCCTAAGTTTTCTCCTTTTTCTCTCTGCCTTTTCTCTAACTTCTCGGGGGCTCGGGGTTTGATTTTCGACGATCAGATAGCAGATTCTTAGTATTGGCATCGTGGTCTACGGTTTCATCCAAATAGAATTTCATTCCGACGAGGTTTATTTTTGCACGTGGATCGAGACGTTGAGCTTTTAGCTCAACGATGTTGGATCCTAGACTCTACTACTATTAAAGGGTACTACGTGCAATTATAGGTATTTTGACCGGTTAAAATGCATGGACAACCGATTTATGTTTCGTCAAATCGGGTTTTGGTTCAAAAAGTCATTTGTACTGATTTCAGTTCGATGAAATCAGGTTTTGAAATGTGTCTTTCGAGGTTCTGTGGTAGTTCCGGGTTTGGGTATATCCGAGGGTGTTAAAAAGGTGTTTGGAGGCTTTATATTGTGGTTGAGATGATGGTTATTGGGTGTTTGAGAGTTTTGGGGGCTTAGAACTCAAGAACAGCAAAATTTGGGTTTTTCTCAGGTGATAGCTCACTCGACCACCCTATGTCCTCTCGAGCGGACTGGCTGCGTAGGGCCATTTTGTTTTGATGTTGTCTCCGTCATCTGGACTCGGAATTGGATTATTTTTGTACCCAAATTGAAGCCCCGGAAGTCTTCTTTCCAATGACTCCTTTTTTTAAAAAGTTATAACCAAAAGAATGAAGGTATGTCAAGATTTCCAAACCGTTTTTCATCCGTTTTTGGCCAAATGCTTGGGAAGGGTTGTTTTTCATCCTCTGTGGAACTTTTTATCAAATTTCTTATTCCTATGGAGTTTATTTGTGGGTGTTTCATGTGACCCAGGTGTCGGGACGTGATAGTGACGGTTGGCCAGTTACGCTACATGTTGATCTCCATATTGATGGATGGATCTATATATACATGTATAATGTATATTTGTGAAATATTTTCGTAGTCGATCTACGTTCGATTTTTAGAAGATTATCTAAATGTACCGGGATGACGTGTATTTGGCACAAATTGCCCTCAGTGTAAGTCCATAAATGTGCACAGTGTAGGTACTCAGGTCCTTCGGGTTAGTCCCCGTAAATTGAGACGGTTGGGTTCTTAGTTCTCTCAGGTTGTTACTCGTAAATTAAGTGATTCGTAATGGTGCTCCGTATAGAACATGTGTTTATCTAACCGGTCCCATGATGTATGGGGATTAGATAATGGACAGGGGTCTATCGTTGTTACCTTTGTCGTGTGACGGAGTTGGTACATAGGATCATATTCTTCTTTTTCACGATGGTACATTCCGTGAGGGAACAATGTTTTGATTTCTATTTTTCCTTAACTATGGTGGTTTATTTGCAACACATGGTTTGAAGGATGAAATTTGGGGTTTTATATTAATGAAACCATTTTGGGAGACTTGTGTAGTCTGATGGTAAAACTTAGGATTTGCGGAAAACCATTTTGGGTTGGGTGGTTGAGTTTAGCTCCCACACTATATGGTTGCATATTTCCTGCTTACAGCTTTATAATCTGTTTCTATTGAGTTCCGGCTCACGAGTGAAATTTTTTGTAAAACCATTTTCAGGTAATGTTGTGCATGAGGAGTAGCTCTTGTGATGCCCGCAGTGGCGGAAGACTTTTATAGTTTTTTTTTTTTTGGTATGCCTGTTCCTGAAGACAGGTTTTGTACGCCATAAGGCGATATATCGTATGCATGTTGGATCTGTATGTTATTTATATATGAGAAATCTTTTTGTTTGGTATTCTATTGGTTTCAACAAACGAACCATTTTACCCTTGCATGGAATATCACATGATATCTTTGACAAATAACAAATCTAGAAAGAAATATATATATATATATATATATATATATATATATATATATATCAAATCAAATTATATTGTCAAGTCAAATTAATGTATATATAACATAGAAAAATTAAACTAGAAAGAGTAGGAATACTACAATATTAAACAAATCAAATAAAATCTAGTACACCAAAAGTTAAGTTTAAACTAAATCAATACATCTTTGTAAAAGAGCTTAATCTAGCAAAACCTTCAACACATAAATAAGTAAATAGTGCAAATAAAATCTAAAATGATGAGAATGGCATATATACTCTAGAAATTATAAACTTACTCTATATTAGTCAAAAAGTTAATAAAAAGATACATAAAGTCAATTTTTGGAGCATTTTCTTAACAATGTAATATAAATACATTATCAAACTTTCAATATTTTTATAATAAATCACAAATATCAGATCTTGGGCCCCAAAATCTATCATGGATGAAATCATTTCTTACACAAAATATTTGTTGCAAGCTTTAAATCATGTCCATGTCATAAGGACCTAAGCATGCATTGGCTCCAAATGGTGGCAAGCAGAATCACACCCACCAAAACCTTTCTCTATAAAAACCACCACCATGGCCGAATCCCTCTTGACTCCATGTTCTGAAAATTTTAAGCTAAGTGTGAGTGAGAGAGAAGAAAAGAAGTAAGGAAGAAGAATGAGAATCAAGATCGGGAAGGAAGGAGGGCACCGAAGCTAAGTCTTAGCCTTACTCTCTAATCTTAGGATTCAATCTCCAAGTAAGTAGTTAACTCTCTAATCCTCTCTCTCAAACCCCTTTTTAATTTATCCCAAACTCATCTCAACCTATGCTTAAACTACAAATTAAGAACAAGAACAAAAACACATAGAAAAAGGCGTCATTGTTGGAATTTAGGGACTATTTTGGGGTTTTGTGATTTGTTAAGTGGTTAAATGTTTGTATCTTTAAGTTTTATAGAATATATATAATCTGAAGTGTGAATAAATAACCAAACTTTATATGCATGTAAAAAAAAATCATCAAAAACCGGAACCACTACATGCAAGAGGATTAAAACCAAGTTAGGCCTGAATTTCTCTAAGTTTTAACTTTATGCCCAAAACTTTGAAACATCATAAGTAATTCTAGAAATATCATCTAAGTGAGTTCTTTATATTCAGACCTAAGTTTAGATGTTAGCGTTCATGAAAAATTGGTTTGAACTGATTTTATTAGGTAGAACTCGAGATATTGCATTTTTACTAAAGTGTGACAGATTTAGACTAGTTTATATTGCAGACCTAAATACCTTAATTTAGAATGAGATCAAAGCTTAGGTCAAAGCATAGATGTTTTAGGGGACATGTAGATCTAGCTACCCACAAAAACGTAGCCTCAAATATTAAGTCATGATAGGTCAAAACCCTCCTGCAAGACACTGATGTGGTTCAGCAAATTAAATATCATTCTGTCACACATTTTAAAATGACCAGAAACCCCTATTTTTAGTGGTTTAATCCAAAAGTGATTTTCTTGAAATATGTTATTAACATGCCAATCTAGCTACTATCCAAAAATTAAAAAAAATTTCCCTTGGTTGGTGTCCCAAATGAATTTCAAACCCACTTATGGTGACAGATTTCTGCTGAGTGTTTTCTGGCAAATTGAACTTGTTTTATAAAATGGCCAAAAACTCTAACTTTTTTCAAATAACTAATCATTTCACATTTCATACGAAATGTAGGAGACATGCTAAACTAAAACATATCTAAAATTGAGCCTATTTTGACTTGATTTGATGCCCCAAACTCCTTACCGACTAAAACACATTTTTCGTCAAATATGCCTAAAAGTGTTGATCATTTTCATACAATAAATTAATCCACTTAGAAGCCTTAGGATTTGACCTTAGCCTTAAACATAAAAATTGTAGAAAATATTTTATTCTAATTTGTCCCAAAATATCATAATTTAACTCTTAACCTAAATACCTTAAACTGTTATTGTACCAAAATATTAGATACTTGAAAGTTGGCTAGTGAGAAATTGAGTATTCAATTGACCATATTTTGTTAAATAAGTAGACATGGACGTTTTATTTAGTTCAAAATGTGTGAATGAGAAATTGGTGTGACCTTGTAAAATTAACCATGTCATGATTAAAGTTATACCATGTAGGCCTCAATATATTGGAACGTTTTGACATAAGCATTGGCATATTGCATCCATGAGCATGTTGGAGTCTATCGTTTATGTACCATTGTGGGTTTGGGGTTTGGGGTTTCGGAGTCATTGTTTTTCGTGATTCTAAGTCCAGGACGACCATGGTTGCTAGTTGTTATTGTTTGGAATGTATTCTCTGTGAACACCTTGGGTGCGTCCCGGGTGTATAAAATTAGATTTTCATGAAAATTGGACTATGATGGAATTTGTGATAATGATATTGTTGGGCACCATGTGTTCGTCGCTGGCATTCTATCATTGGTAATCTAGACTTTAGAGTTGACACTGGTGTAAAGGATTCATGCTTTTTATTGTGGGAGTGTCTGGACATAGCCCAAGTTGGCCCCCGACCCCACGTCATTGCCAATTTAGCAGTAAAATAGCTGTAGCATGTAGCCGGGCGAAGGATTCACTATTCGTAATGAGGAGTGGTGATAGCTTTACTGTGTAATTTATACATAAAATCTGTTCCTTAGAATTCCCGGGGAGGAGTTCACATGATCAGTTGTACAGTTGGAAGTTGGGTCGTGGGCACATACATCTCATGCATTGCACTGCACTCCTTATATGTTGATTTTATACTTATTTCTTCTCTGATAAAGTTATTCTTAAATCTTTATAACTGTGCATTTTGGTGGATTACTTGTGGGTTTATTGGATAGGATTTAGGGTTTACTTTTGAGCTTCGGTTGACGGCATTTTCGCCACAGGTGAGGAGCAAGAGTATCTAAAGAAGAGTATTAGGTAGATCCCGAGATATACGAAGAAGAAGAAGGAGAAGGGTACGAGAACCGTATGGATTTGACACCACTCTCGGGGTGCCATAGATTTCATTTTCACAATTTCTTTTTTTTGTCTTTCGGTCCTAAATTCAAGATACTGTGATTTTTTTTATGGGATGACTGTAATATTTATATGTACTTTGATAGTTTGTATGGCACTAATCTCTGATTATGTATTTAAATATTTTAATTAAATATAATGCATCAATAGAATAACACTAATTATAGAGATATATATGTCTTTAGCATTCCCAGAAATCGGGACGTTACAACATGGTATCAGAGCCGACTCTCCCCACTTTCGAGTGTGGGCCCCTACCGTCTCACGTGTCATATGGGCAGGCTATTGAGTGGGCAGGTCGATAAGGACTGCTAGGCTACCGAAGATGACAGGCTACTGTACGGAGACATATAGCTCTAAGAGGGTAGATTGTGATATTTTGGTATCCCACATCAAAAAGGGAGAGAGAGTTCCTATGCTATAAAAAAAAATCTTGGACCTTTACATAGCAACAATACATTTTCCCATGTGGTAGAGAGCTTAACAGAACTCAGTTAAACGTGCTCACGCTGGAGTAATATTGTAAAGATGGGTGACCTCCTTAGAAGAACAAAATCGTGAGGATTTTGTCCAACACAGACAATATCGTTGCCGTGAAAAGGGTCGAGGTGTTACACGTTTGATGGGGTTTTAAATTGAAGAAATGAAAAAGGGAAGTCACCCCGTTCGATGAGAAAACGGGGAACAGAATCTGAGGCTAGCATTTCGGCATCCACCAATTCAGAATCAGAAAATAAGAGGAGGGGGTGGTCAATTGAATTAGCCTCGGGAATATGCTGGTCCACCTTTCGCCAAAAAGAGTCTTGCTTCCCACCGAGAAAATGAGCAACTCACCATTCAAAAGAGGGAAAGATAGCTCTACTTTCAAGGTAAGCACTGTGGTCACCAAGATCAATGTTGCCTGACGAAAAAGCACCGTGAGAAGACATGGCTAGTATTGTAGGGGAAAAGATAATGAGAAAGGGATGAAAGAATGCAAAACAGTGAGAGAAAATGAGGAAGAACTTAAATGTATCAGAGTTTAAAAAGGGGATAGACTTAAACATTTTGAATTTCGGGAGTAATGGCACTAGAGCTGGGGAAGACAAAGAAACATTGTTGCAGGCAAAACTGTCAAGATCATTATTTTTGAAAAACGATTATCGGTAAAAAATTAACTCGATGGGCAAAGGGCGAAACGGGCTCTAGATAGAACTTTTAACGAAGAACGATCAAAATAAAATCCGTACAACCAAAGTTAATTTAGATGAATACCTCTTGTCGATCTAATCTTCAACTACGACTTGATTCTGAGTTGAAGCTCCA
>JAUMHN010321231.1:0-18139 GCA_032360265.1 Heliamphora ciliata | reverse complement strand
TAATTATTGATTTGTGTATATTTAATATTCGTTATTTTGATTCATTAAAGGGTGCGATCTTATATGGGTTTATATTCCCAGTTAGTTGGATAGCGGTATTATTTATATGGTGAATATTAATTATTGACGGAATCCACGTCCCGAAAGGTCGGGATTGGCGATACCACCTTAAGAAAGCTTATAAATTTTAACTGGGTGAACTTCCATAGGTTCCTAAATTCAATATACTTGAAATTCTTCAAGTCCTTCAAGTTCTTTTCTTTTCTTCTTGGTTTTCTCGTGCTCCAAAGATCTTAGCCGCTTGAATATGATCTTCATGCTTTATGGCTTCCATTTTGTGTTCTTAATTGTGCTTAACGTTGAACTCCTGTAAACTCACTTAATTGCACAATTAGAACTTTTTGTTTGTTATCATCAAAACGGATATTAAAACCTTGTTTAGGCCAACACTTAAAAGGTTGCGGCTTGGTGTAAGCTCACAGGCTGTGAAGTTCGCAGCCTGTTCTAGGATCACAAAAAGATGGCGGCCATCAAGGCAAGGACACGGCCTGTTGTAGGATCATGAAAAAGGTGGTGATCGTGAGGATGAGGAATGTCGCGGCCTGAATATTTTGGGTAGTTTCTTAGGTTTTGAATTGAATTCTTAACATTGCTTGCTTGGGAGTTTCCTTGCGCATAATTCACATGTTTTCATCATTGGGGAGCATTCGAGACGGGTGCCTAAGATTTGGCTAAATTGGGGTGTCTGCATAGGGCAATAGGCATCACTAGAAGGAGGAATGGGAGGCCCAAAAAGGTAGTCGACAACCAGCATAGTGCTAGAAGAAGGGGTTTCTTAAGGGTTTGAGGGGTTACCAATTTAAATCTCGAGATAAGATGATTCGACCTCTTCGTCAAACTCACTAGAGATGAAAATTTGTCTTTTAACCCTAGACATAAATTTTGGAGAATGAGGAAAATAAACAAATCCCTCGTTTCTTTAAAAAAAAGGGAGAAGAGGAAAAAGGAGAACAAAACCCTAGTTGGTTGTGATTCGACTCAAGTGACGAGTATAATGATTCTCCCTGCTGAAGTAATCCAAATAGAAAATCAAAAATAAATGACGAAAGAGGGAGAAGAATTACCGCTTTTGAGTTGGACACAAGGAGCGGGGAGGATCTTGAAGAATGCACTCTATATTTGGTTCCACTCGAAGGTCGATGTTCGAAAAGAAGGGAGAAGATTAGTTCCCCCTTTTTCCTTTCAAAGATTTAACAAGCACCAAACGTTTGAAATATCAACGACCGAGATTAAAACTTCAACTATCATCTACGGCTGGGAAACGTCGCGATGAAGCAATACAATGGCTGCCACGTGGCAGGATAGTAATTACTCCTTTCGTTTCAAGGACCGCCACCACCGTTTATCCCTCAATAAACTCAAAGGTCACATGGTAATAATGGTACGACAGTTGGCAGGGTAATGAAAAGGCTAAACACTTTCTAAATGGCACATATTTCTTCTTCGGCTTCCAGGTGCCCACATCTTAGGGTCACAACTTGATCTTATTCTCAAATCGTCCTCATCCATGGCCGAGCACGATTGAGAATAAGGGACTACTGATGATGGGATAAAATTTGGTGCCTATGTTTCCAGTCATGTCTTGGTCTTATTCTCAAATCGTCCTCATCCATGGCCAAGCACGATTGGGAATAGGGGACTACTGATGAGGAGGTGGGATTTGATGACTGAAAACGAAAGTCAAAGCTCTCCCTGGTCAGATCACCCTTCCTGATCATACCAGAGTAGTGCTACCCGCAATCAAGGCAAGATGCTTAGAGCTCCATTGGGAAAGATAACTATTAGGCTGGTCAGAATGCCGTCAGGCTGACCAGGAAATCATTAGGCTGCTCAAGACTAGTTATAGGCAACCATCCTTTGCGGGCTTGGTCCGTTATAGGTATAAGGTGCAAGTACACTTACGGGCGCATAGGATAGGGCTAGATTCTTGATTATTCGGTTGTAACAACCTACTCATGGTTTGTTATCCACGTGTCAGGATGCCAAAATATATAAAGTCTGGCAATAGTCTCAAAAAGGTAACTTAACTTCACTTCGCATAACTTTTCTCTAGCTGCACCTTCATTCTAACTATATATTTCTAAGAAAGCGACTGACAAGACTGTCAGAATGGGATATGCTGGAAAACCTTCTAGCACCCTTTTCTAACGATTCTTTGCCTTGTAATTCATTTCATGTTGAGCTTCAAATAGGAGAGAAGGGCCATAATTAATTTGGCATCAACAGGAATAGTGGTTCATTTATTCATATTATTTTTCTTATTTTATTTTTAATAATATTTTATTATTATTTAGTCAATTATTATAAATTTTTAACTCCTTTTATAATTTGAAAAAAATGATCAAAATATGAAAAAAGAAATTTAAAAAAAGTCCAAATAAGCCCATAAGTCACATTATGTTGTTTATTATTATCTTTAGTGAAATTTTAGTTTATTTTTTATCAATTTTTTTTATTTTTTGGTTTCTCTTATTGAGATGGTCCAAAGAAAATAAAAAACAAATATCTAAAAAAATTTCCAAAAAGGAAAACATAATCGAAATATTCAAATTTATCCTAAACAATGCCTCAATAAATATGCTTATTTAAATTTACTCAATCATAAAAAATAAGAAACAATTGATATATTAATATTATTTTCAACAAACAAAAACGGTATAAACATGTGTTTCACAATTCACACGCGAACTTTTTAAAATTTCAAATTATTACATATGTTGTGATTTTTAGGCTCAAGTTCCCAAAATAAGATGAACAGATTTTGGGTTACCAAATGGAGACCCACGTGGACTTCAATTTACAAAAGCAAACACAAGAATCAAGAACAATCAATAATACAAGGATATACGTGGTTCGTGTTACGCTCCAAAACCTGGGTCACGTGAATCATCTTAGAAAGCCCGTTTTGAGATACTAAGATCCATTAAAACAACCCGAGCCAAGACGGGTCCAAGAACATAGATAAAAGTAAGCTTAAAACCTTTGAAAAATACATAATCGTGGGTTTATTTTATGTAAAAGAATAGCCCACAAGAAGATGGACACGGTCCCTGAGAGCCAAGCTTTAAAACAAACAAAGTTTTTAGAAAATTATCCAGACCGCTCGATCGGTCAAAAGATCAGTCGAGCGGTCCTTGCATGGACACTGATTTTCCAACACAACAAAAAAATAGAATGTTTGCAGAGACCGCCCGATAGACCGCTGAAGGGGTCCGTCAAGTGGTCTGGCTCTGGACTAACTTTTCAAAATACAACTTTTTCCTCCCCAACACTTAAATCTTTTTTCCAACATTTTTGAAAGCTCACAAGGCATACCATGCCAAAGAAAATCCACCCAAACGAGAACCAAAGCCCTCCCTCAAGGCATAAACATTTTTATAAGGGATAAAACCAAACGAAAACGGAAAATAACAACCAACCCAAGGTCTCGCTCTCAAGATCATAAAATATACGTGCATTTGATATAATCGCCACAAGGCTTACAAAACATGCTTTCAAGGTTAAAGTATTATACAACAATACATGATCCAAACACAAAATCGGTAATAAACTATCAAACTACAACATAAAGAAACTTGTCATCCGCTACCCCGGCTCCACAAGATCAAGCCACATGATCCAAACCAGCTGAAAAAAGTTTCCAAAATTCCACAACGTGAGCCGAAACCCAATAGAAACATACTATAATAAAGTAAAGCAAGATATGTATTCACATAATAGAGAAACGACTCGACTTCATGAGCCTTAAAATGTTTTCTATTCTCAAAACCACACATTTTCATGTAATCTAAATAACGTCCAGCATTTTAAGAAAGCATAAACAAAACATTATTTTTGACTCGATTCCCACAACCGATAATTATTCAAAAACATTTTACACTCTTTTACGGTCTTCCACCGAGGGGTATGTATTAACCCAATTATGCAACTATACAACGATTCCTTTGTACCGACTTTGTCGCACCGGGGACAAAGGTAACAACTATAAACTCTCGCCCATTAGCCTAGGTTTGAGGAATCAAATGACCCGTTAGGTAATAACAAGTTCTATACAGAGCTACAACAACAAACGCCTCCCATTGAGGCAACAACTTCATTTACGGGGATTAACCCGAAAGAGCTAAGCACCTACTTATGCAAAATTCCTGGACTTTGACCGAGGAGCAATGTCAGCCCAAGTACACACACATTATTACGGCACATCTATAGAATCATTAAAAACACGTAGTTCGACTACAAAAATGTTTAAAATCATACATTAATCATATACAAAACGTCCGATGGCCTTTCGCTGCATCATCCATTTAACCATAGAGACCAACTAACATTTTTAAAATGCTTCCAATATTTCAACCAAAGAGTTTAAAAACCAAAGCTCAACCTCAAGGGTTAGCTCCAAACCTTCAAAACATGATTTTCATAACTTTTACATAAATCTTTCCATTTTTAAAACCCACCTTTTTGAAAACCACGAACACCCACACGTCCACCAACTTTGTAATAAACCACAACAAATACAAAACATGCTTTTTGTCCAATCAAAATCGTTTAAACATAAAGTCCAACATTTATAGCATTTTAAAACGATAGAAAATGCATATAATTGCATAAAGCGCCCTTTTAAAGCAAGATAATCTAGAATCCTACCTCGGTGAGTTAAACAGTCGACGCTTTGCACTCCAGAGAGAAACCAAAGTTGTTAAAATGAGAATTCGTTCGAATGAACATGAAGCCCACAGCAAGGAGAACAAGAATCCACTATTTGATTTCCAAAAACCTAGCCCGAACCCATTAAAAAGCTAGAGAGAAGGTGGAGCTTTAGGTCTTTCTTAAGAGAGAAGAAAAAGGGAAGATTCTTCAACAAACTTGGTTTAAAAACCCAAGTAATGAGTTATCATATATACAACTCACGCAGACAGACCGCTCGAGCGGTCTTGCCTAGAAAGCCTACCGACTTTCAGCTGCAACGCCCGTCAAGACCAGAATTGGAACCCACGTGCATATCTAGGTCAACATATGCACAAAACACATAGAAATATGCTTTTCTATAACGATTAAAATGATAACCAACACGTTAAGAATATACATTACAAAATTAAAAACGAACCGGGTCTCACAACTCTCTCCCCTTAAGGAATTTTGCCTCCAAAATTCGCCACAAAGTCAAGAAGAAAATAGCTCCGGATACCTAACACGGACTTCGAATTCAAGCTCCAACGTAGCTTCCCTAACTCCTTGATAAAGCCATAGGACCTTGACATAAGCAATTATACTCCCTCTCAACACTTGCTCCTTCGTGTCCATAATCTTCACCGGTCGTTCTTCAAAAGAAATATCCTCATCCACCCGCAACTCAGCCCATTCTAAGATGTGCAATGGGTTAGGCTCATACTTTTAAAGCATGGAAATATGAAACACATTGTGCATAGTTGACAGCTGAGGAGGCAAGGCCAGACGGTATGCTACCTCTCCAATCCTCTTTGAGATTTTAAACTGCCCAACAAAATGTGGCGACAACTTCCCACTACGGCCAAATCTCATCAAACCTCAGTGTGGCGAGACTTCATAAATACATGGTCCCCCACCCCAAACTCCAAAGGCCTCCTTCTCTGATCGGCATAACTCTTCTGATAACTCTGGGTCGTCACTAAACGCTGGTGAATCATAGCAATCTTTTTTGTTATTTTTCGCACCAAGTCGGGTCTCAAAACTACGATCTCTCCCGCATCTATCCAACACACCGGCGACCTATACCACCTGCCACACAAGGCCTCAAAGGGTGCCATCCCAATACTAGACTAATAACTATTGTTATATGCAAACTCCACCAATGGTAGGTGATCCTCGCAAGAATCCAAAAAATTGAGCACATAAGCTCGCAGCATGTCCTCCAGAATCAGTATAGTTCATTCGGACTGACCATCTGTCTTAGTATAAAAAGCAGTGCTAAGAAGCAAGCTTGTCCCTACAGCTACCTAAAGACTGCCAAAAGCACGCTGTAAAGAGCGAGTCTTGGTCGAAAACAATCGATATAGGTACTCCGTGTAATCAAACAATTTCACTGACATACAACCTACTCAACTTGTCCATAGAGTCCTTCACCCAAATGGGAAGAAAATGCGCAGACTTCGTCAGTCTGTCAACCATAACCCAAACAACGTCATGTTCCTTAGGCAATCTAAGAAGTCCAGATACAAAGTCCATAGTGATGTTTTCCCACTTCCATTCTGATACTGGCAACGGCTGCAACAACCCTGCTGGCCTCTGATGTTCTGCCTTCACTTGCTAACAAGTAAGGCATCGAGATACAAACTGAACCACATCTTTCTTCATTCCCTTCCACCAGAACTGACGGCGCAGATCATGACACATCTTGGTGCCTTCCGGGTTCACTGTAAGACAAGAATGGTGAAAATTACGTAGTACATCAGCATGATATGACTCTGGCACAAACACTCTCCCTGCCAATCACAAACTTTGATCTGGGCTCACAACCCATCCCGTGGTGTCTTTCCCACTAGCAATACGATCCCGTAACATCTGAGCATCCTTATCTATCTACCGAGCCTCCAGCACACGAGCAACCAGCATAGGTTGTGAAACCACTAAAAAAAAGGTCGCACCTTTCTCTGTCTTCCCGAGATATAGATTAAACTCACCAACCTCGGCAAGCATGTCCCATTCTTGTATGGCAATGGAAGGTAACGAACCATGAGATCTCTTGCTAAAAGTGTCGGTCACAACATTGGCCTTCCCCGGGTGATACTAAAGGTCAAAATTGTAATCTTCCATAAACTTCATCCACCGTCGCTGGCATAGATACAAGTCCTTCTGCAAAAACAAGTACTTCAAGCTCTTGTGATCTGAGAAAGCCTCAAAATGTTCACCGTATAGATAATATCACCATGCCTTCAAGGCAAAGACCATGGCTGCCAACTCTAAGTCATGTGTTGGGTAATTCTGTTCATGAGTCTTCAACTGCCTAGATTCGTAAGCCACAACCTTACCTTCCTACATCATAACACAACCCAAACCATTATGCGATGCGTCACAATACACTATGTAAACCAAACCTCATTCTGGAATAACTAACACTGGTGCACTCGTCAACCTCTTCTTTAATTCCTAAAATATCAACTCACAAGCCTCACCCCAAATGAAATTAACTCCTTTTCGCGTAAGGCGAGTCATCGGTGCGCCAAGTCTAAAAAAATCTTTCACAAATCGCTGGTAGTAGCCTACCAAACCGAAAAAATTACGAATCTCAAACACACTTTTTGGTCGTTCCCAATCCATCACTCCGTCAGTCTTCAAAGAATCTACAAACAACTGGAAGCTCGAAAGAACCGGTCAAAGGAATTGATGCCCGGTCGGGAAGAGATGGTAGGCGGCAAGGCAGGCCACTCATAAGAATAAGACGTCCAGAAGATGAGAGATATGATAGAGACAGAAACTAGCACAGAGATGACAAAATGACACCACGTGTCCAAGAAACTTCACTTCTGATATCTAGAATTCACACTTCTCATATTTTGCATACAGATGATGTTCCCTCAAATGCTGCAAGGCAACACGCAGATGTTCCTCATGTGTTTCCCTCGATGGTGAGTATATAAGAATGTCATCTACAAACACAAACACAAACACAAAATTGTCAAGATACAGATGGAAAATACGGTTCATCAAGTCCATGAATGTCGTAGGATAGTTCATCAAATCGAACGGCATAACCAAGAACTCATAGTGACCATAACGTATCCGAATAGCGGTCTTCGCTATGTCCTCTTCCTGGATCCTCAACTGGTGATACCCCGACCTCAAGTCAATCTTTGAAAAGCAACTTGAGCTCTTTAGTTGATCAAATAAGCCATCAATCCTCGGCATAGGATACTTATTTTTCACCGTTACCTGATTTAATTTTCAATAGTTGATACACAATCTCTAGGAACCATCCTTCTTCATGGCAAATAAGGCCGGAGCTCTCCACGATGACGTACTCGAGCGGACAAACCCCATATTAAGCAATTCCTAAAGCTGTACCTTGAGTTCTCATAACTTAGCCGGTGCAAAACAGTAAGATGGCATCGAAATAGGAGCAGCTTCTGGAACGAGATCGATAGAAAACTCTACCTTTTGACTTGGTGGCAACTCAAACAGATCATCAGGAAAGACATCTGGATAGTCACAAACCACAGGAGGAAGCTCTCCACGAACCCCAACTGCCTCATCCAACATGAGAGCAAAAAAAAGAAAACTTAGGTTTTCTCGGTTCCAAACAACACCGGGCATGGACACTAAACCCTCATCCTGATCACCCACAAAACAAAAATAATCACCCCTAGGTGTACAAATCGATACCCTTCGTCGATCGCAATCGATATAGGCCCGATAAGAGGACGTGGTCATGTCTAGAATGATAAAATTAAACTCTAAACAGCGGCCGACGACTTCTAACTCGCAGGATCTACACACTCATTCTAACACCACATTCTCACCGATCGGGGTCTCTACACATAGCGTACTACCCAACGAGTCCATCTTTAACCCCAAAGCAGATGCAAAAGCAGATGAAATAAAGGAATGCAATGCTCCTGTGTCGATAAAAACACTAGCCCATGATCTGTACACTAAGATAGTACCTCTGATCACTAAAGTAGTAGCTGCAGCATCAGGCACGACTGGTGCCTTGGAAGAATTGGGATCTGTTAGGGCATACACTCTGCCATGTGGTGCCCTAGTCTACCCACCAAAACTCTGTATTGTGGGCTATCGCACTGACTGAACTGAGGCACCCCCTTCCGTAACCTAAGAAGTCTGAGCTGTTGGCTATTGCTGCCGATAAGCCTGTCGTCCCTGTGTAGGCAGAACAACTGGTACACCTACTGTGCTCTGTATACTCCCTCCCTGAGGGCAGCTCCTTCGAAAATGCCCTGGTCAGCCATGCCAAAAATAGACTGGTTCCTCTCTTCCCTATGACTGAACAGGCGCTGAACTTTGAGACTGTATTTTCTGCGGGCAACCCGACGCACGATGTCCTGGTTGCCTGCACCGATAACAAATGAGCTCCCTCTACTCTGGCCTTCCTAAAGAAGCTACTGAGGGTGCTGGTGCAGAGAACTGCTACTAATACGATCTCGCAGGATGAGAATTAAGACCGAATGACTTCTTTCGCTTATTCCTACGCCCCTCAGATTGCGTACCTCTTCCATCTTATAGGATTCTACTCTCCCTAGCTTAGCGTGTTTCATTCAAGGTATTTTCTATAGTGATGGCTGACTCCACCAAGTCCGCAAACACGCGCATCCTCAATGCCGCCACTCGATCCCTAATAGCGGGTTTCAAACCCTTCTCAAACCTCTTTGCACAGAATTCGTCTGTGGCTACCACTTCCCATGTAAAATAGGACATGCTGGTGAACTCCGCCTCGTACTGAGCGACAGTCATAACTCCTTGGGTGAGAGAAAGAAACTCCTACAGGTATAGGTCCTTTAAGGACTCGGGTAAGTATTTCTCCAAAAATACTTTGGTAAAAGCTGCCCAAGTTCCATCCATGGTGGTTTTAGCAAATTTTCATCATTCGTGTGCATCACCCCTCAGTTGAAAAGTGAAAAATGCAACCCTCAAGTCATTCTCGACTATCTATAATGTATCCAAAATCTTCGTCACAAGCTCCAGCCATTTTATGGCTACCTTGGGATTGGGATCCCCAACAAAGGTAGGAGGGTCAAGACGTCGAAACTCTTGCATTGCAACAATTGCCCTAAGCTCAGGTACTCTCGCCTCTCCCCTAGCGGCCTCGGCTAGTTGACGGATAGAACCCACAATCTCACGTAGCAACCTTACTCCGTCTACTGGTCCTTGGGGAGAATTTACATCCCTAGCATCAGGGATTGGCACATTGCCTTGGCCTAAACAACGGCCACAGCCTCAACCACGGCCTCATCCTCCCTGCGCAGACATAACTTCTATATGAAAGGAACATAGAACATAACAACATAAGCTTTCATTGATCATGTTATCACTAACATAAAACACATAATCATGCTAACACATAGACCTTTAAGATCATACAAACACATCCCACATACCAAGGAAAACCAACAAAAGAGATGAGCCAATTTGGGTAACCCATTTAGATTCCTTGCTAGAAAATATGTCAGCCAAACACATTTCTAACTTAGCATCCAAGTTTGTTAATCCAAACGCCCGAAGGCAAGACCAATCAATCCAAAAGTCCAACCCCCATACTCAACAAGTATACACGACATCTACATGCTCAACGGATTATCGTACTCAATGTTATCAAAACATTTAATTACATGCGATCAAGCACACGTAACAATCCTTACAGGGTGATGCAACCTCTTCCCACGGCTCTTAAGTATTCAAACCTAGAGCTCTGATACCAACCTGTCATGCCCCAAAACCCGGGTCACGTGAATCACCCAAGAAAACCCGTTTTGAGATACCAAGATCCATCAAAATCACCCGAGCCATGACGGGTCCAAGAACATTGATAAAAGCAAGCTTAAAACCTTTGAAAAATGCACAATCAATGATTTATTTTATGCAAAAGAATAGTCCACAAGAAGAAGGACAATGTCTCCGAGAGCCAAGCTTTAAAATAAATAAACAAAGTTTTTAGTAAATTGCCCAAACCGCTCGATCGGTTAAAAGACTGCTCGAGCGGTCCTTACAAGGACACTGATTTTCCAACATAACATAAAAAAATAGAATGTCTGCAAAGACCGCTCGATAGACCGCTCGAGCAATTCGTCGACCGATTTAGTTCTAGACCAACTTTTTAAAATGCAACTTTTTCCTCCCCAACACTTAATCTTTTTTCAACATTTTTAAAAGCTCCCAAGGCATACCATGCCAAAGAAAACCCATCAAAACGAGAACCAAAACCCTCCCTCGAAGCACAAACATTTTTATAAGGGATAAAAGCAAATGAAAATGGAAAACAACAACCAACCCAAGGTCTCGCTCTCTAGATCATAAAGCATACATGCATTTGATATAATCGCCACAAGGCTTACAAAACATGCTTTCAAGGTTAAAGTATTATACAACAATACATGATCCAAAAACAAAACCGGTAATAAACTACCGAACTACAACATAAAGAAACTTATCCTCCGCCACCCCAGCTACACAAGATCAAGCCACATGATCTAAACCACCTGAAAAAGGTTTTCAAAATTCCACAACGTGAGCCGAAGCCCAATAGGAACAGACTATAATGAAGTAAAGCAGGATATGCATTCACATAATAGAGAAACGAGTCAACTTCATGAGCCTTAAAATGGTTTTCTATCCTCAAAATCACACATTTTCATATAATCCAAATAATGTCCAGCAATTTAAGAAAGCATACAAAAAATGTTATTTTCCACTCAGTTCCCATAACTAACAATGATTCAAAAACATTTTACACTCTTTTACGGTCTTCTACCGAGGAGTAAATACAAACCTAATTGTGCAACTATACAACGATTCCTATATACTGACTCTGTCGCATTGGGAACAAAGGTAACAACTATAAACTCTTGCTTATTAGCCTATGTCCGGGACATCCAATGACCTGCTAGGTAATGACAAGTTCTATACGGAGCTACAAAAACAAACGCCTCTCACTGATGCAACCACTTCATTTACGGGGATTAACCTGAAGGAGCGAAGCACCTACTTGCGCAAAGTTTTAAGACTTTCACGGAGGAGCAATGTCATCCTAAGTACACACACATTGTTACGGCACATCTATAGAATCATTAAAAACATGTAGCTCGAGTACGAAAATATTTAAAGCCATACATTAATCATGTACAAAATGTTTGACGGCCTTTTGCCACATCATCCATTTAACCATGGAGACCAACCAACATTTTCAAAATGTTTCCACCATTTCAACCAAAGCGTTTAAAAACCAAGACTCAACCACAAGGGATAGCTCCAAACTTCCAAAACACAGTTTTTATAACTTTTACATAAATCTCTCTGTTTTCAAAACCCACCTTTTTGAAAACCATGGACACCCACACATCCACCAACTTTGTAATAAACCACAACAAATGCAAAACATGCTTTTTGTCTAATCAAACACAGTTTAGACACAAAGTCCAACATTTACAGTATTTTAAAATGATAAAAAATACATATAGTCTCATGAAATACCCTTTTAAAGCAAGATAGTCTAGAATCCTATGTCGGTGAGTTAAAAACTCAACGCTTTACACTCCGAAGAGAAATTGAAGTTGTTAAAATGAAAATCCATTTGGATGAACGCGAAACCTACGGCAAGGATAACAAGAATCCACTATTCGATCGCCAAAAACCAAGCCTGAACCCACCAAAAAGCTAGAGAGAAGGTGGAGCTTTAGGTCTTTCTTAAGAGATAAGAAAAAGGGAAGCTTGTTCAACAAGCTTGGTTTAAAAATCTAAGCAATGCGCTGTCATATATACAACTCATGCAGACAGATCGCTCGAACAGTCTAAAGACCGATCGAACGATTTTGCCCAGAAAGCCTGCAAACTTTTAGCTGCAACGCCCCTCAGGACCGCGATTGGAATGCACATACATATCTAGGTCAACATATGCACAAAACACATAGAAACATGCTTTTCTATAACTATTAAAACAATAACCAACGCATTAAGAATATACATTACAAAATTAAAAACAAATCGGGTCTCACAGTTCGACTGACTACCTATCTCCATAAGAGAGAAGAATCAATCCACAATTCCTTTTAAACACGGATTATAAGATTCACTCACTACCTAACAGTATCTGTGACCTCAAACTGAGCCTTTCACCGTCTCTCTACTTTTTTTGATCTCTAAAATTGGGCCCCACACTGTGTATTAGGCATTCTCTCTTCTGTCCTACAACTCTTATGGACACCTTAATTTATACTAGTAGATAGCTTCTAATTCTGGTAGGAGAATAAACCATTAACAGAAAAGTAGCAATTTAGGCAATTTTTTCAGACCAAGACTAACAATAAAGAAAACCAAAATTAGCAGCATAACTAGGATCATGCCAAAATTGGTAGCATTAAAATAATTAGCAGCCAGACGCCCGTTCATTTGAAAATATTCTGAAATTCGAGAAGTAAAACCCAACAATCTCCACCTTAACTCGAATTTCTGAACCATCTTGAACAACTATTAGTCGCCTCGACTTGCACCCCTTTCACGGCCATAAGTGCTCCACCCTCTTTAATCATCAATCTGAATGAACTTGGACCAAATCCAAACCAGACTTGAATTTGACCCTTTTGCAGTCAACAAATTTCTCATTTTTGGATGGACTTCCAAACTCTAACTTTTCAGCCTTCTATGAAAACTCCATCTTCTCTGACACAACTACTTGCCCTTGAACTGTTCCTATGCTTCCTATCACTTTCTTGTAAGACAAAGGTTCTCCACTTGACTGTTCTCATAGCTGTTGACTTGAACCACCATCACTCATTTTTCTAGGTGAGATTTTCTAACTGAGCTCCACCTTGACTGATGCACTCTTCTTCTGACTTTTTGATATACTCTGCTTGTCAACCTGACCAAGTCCCAAATATTTGTGTCTCGTTCCGTCCCTATTGGAATCAGTCTATGTGACAGTGATAACTCCACCTATCACCGTGTCACCTACTAATCTGTAGAGACCATCCACTTTATGTTCTCTCATGATAGCTAAAGATCCTTTGCTAATCTTTATTACTCCACCCTTTGCTGTGAATCCATAACCCAGAAAATCCAATATTCGCAAAGAAATCAAATTTTTCTTTAACCCCAAAACATGTTTGACATTCCACAAAGTCCTTACAACTCCATCAAACATTCTGATTTTTACTATACCTATTCTAATGGACTGACACATTGAGTCATTCCCCATTAGAACAGTACCCCCGTTGCAAGACTTATACGAGTCAAATCATTCTCTAAATGGACACATGTGATATGAGCATCCTGAGTTTAAAATCCACGACTTTAACAGAGTAAAAATTTGAAGAAACTAAGAATACCTCACCGTCTGCCTCACTGTCTGATGACTCTGCATCGAAATTGACAATTTTTGTAGGCGCTTTACCCTTCTTCTTTTCCTCTAGATGCTGCTTCAATTCTTAGCACTAGCTCTTGTAATGACAAATTTTGTGGTAATAGAAATACTCTACATCCCTTCTTGCACATGACATGGACCGAGATTTACCGCTGTTGGAACCCTATTCACCTAATCTACTCCTTCCTCTACTTGACTTAGACTAACCCACTAGCATGCCTTCTATATCAGATTCACTGTCCATCTTCATCTTCTCATGTGATAAAAAGGTCCCGGTGACCTCTTCTAACTCTATAGTGTCCTTTCTATACATCAAAGTAGTCACCAAATGATCATAAAACATTGGAAGCGATGCTAAGAGGAGGATCACCTTATCGTCTTCATCAACCTTCACTCCAAAATCAAATAACTATGTGATGAGCATATTATTAATATTTAGGTGTTCTAATAGATTTCTACCTTCACGCATTTGTAGTCCATATAGTTGCCTCTTCACGTACAACTTGTTGGCTAGATTCTTCTTCATGTAGAGATCTTCTAGCTTCTGCCAGATCTCATGGGTTGTCTCTACATCGAGCACATTATAAATAATCTCATCTCTTAGATTCAATCGAATTGAACTCGCGGCCTTGCGATCAAGATCATCCTAATCATCCTCAGTTATCTTCTCTGGCTTCTTTGCCTTGCCGAGTAATGCCTTGAATACCCCTTGCTGGATCAACAAATCCATCATCTGCCTCTGCCATATGAAGAAGTTATTGTTACCATTGAACTTTTCAACTTCGTACTTAATGTTAGTTATCTTTACCGCAACTTGTGATTAAGCCAATAACCAGAACTCTGATCTTCCACCACGGCCTTGGATCTTCAACAACTGCCGGCTCTAATATCAATTGTTGAGATTTTTAGGCTTAAATTCTCAAAAATAAGATCAACAGATTTTGGGTGACCAAACAGAAACCCGCGTAGGCTTCAATCCACAAAAGCAAACACAAAAGAACCTAAAACAATCAAGGACACAAGGAAGTACGTGGTTCAGCTAACTTCTACCTTTACGAGAGCGAAGAATCAATCTACTATATTCATTAAACACGGATTACAAGATTCACTCGTTACCTAATAGTATCTGTGACCTCAAACTGAGCCTCTCACCATCTATTTACTCTTTCTGATCACTAAAACTATGCCTCGCAGTGTGTATTAGATGTTCTCTTATTTATTCTATGATAACTCTCATGGACACTTTAATTTAAACTAGTAGATAGCTTCTTATTCTAGGAGCATAAACCCTTAATAGAAAGTAACGATTTAGGCAATTCTTTCCATCAAGGCTAACAATAAAGGAAATCAAAAAGTTAGCAGCATGACTAGAAACGTGCCAAAATAGGCAGTATTAAAATAATTAGTAACCATACATCCATTCGTCCTGAAATATTCTGAAATTCGAGACACAAAACCCAACAATATATGGCTATCAATATTTGAAAGTAAATCATTTTAATGCGTGTAACTAAATTAACAAAAAATAAAATCTATAAAGAAAAAAAAGTGGAATAATGACTAAACACAAATGAATAGTCCAAGTCATTAAATGCATTTGAGTATCATAAGTAGATCCTACATGTATGTGAATTTCTGAATTTAAATTTTAGAATTTGTTTCCACCATTTATTTGTAAATGTGGAAAAGTTAAACTAAATAATAAAAGATTTAGTGATTTTCTATTCAATTACGCAATTATTTATTTATGAATTTCACAATTAAAAATGCTCTTCTACGATTGTATCTGCTATTGATAAAATTATTGTTAGCTTTACAAAAAGTTGACTAACAAATACATTCATTTCTTTATGAATTCACAATTTAAGAAGTTTTTTACGATTGCATTTGTGAAATTAATATTAACTTTATGAATAAGCAAAATAACAAATATATAAATTCTATGAGTAAACAGCTGCACAACTAACTTCTCATTTGACTTTAAACTTAAAAGTTCGGCTCCAAATACTTTGGACCAACCCGAGTTAGACTTGAGCTGAACTACTAATCTCTCCTCTGGACCTACTTAGGCTGCAAAACAAAGCACCATTAGAACTTCTTGAACACATTGAGTGAGAAGGAATTATGAATCTCAGATTGTAAGTGCTTTCCATGCCTTAGGAGTTCTTTTGCATAACAGACTCGGAGACTCCATTTTAGCTGAGCTAGTTGAACAATAGAAGAGTAAATTTTCCAATGCAACTATTCAGATTGGGTAGTTCTTTTGACTCATTTTATCTATCCCGCAAAGATTTGAGCTCACCTAGGTCTCCTAATCTATCTTGTCTTTATTAGGAATTGGGTTAAGATTGGGCCACTCAGGTGTTACACTTTCCCTTACTAAGATTCATATGGGCTTGGGTCTATATGAGGCCATGCTGGGTTTTTACCTCCTCCAACTACCTCTTAGCTTCAGTTGGTCGTTGTTCGAATGGTAGGACCAGCTGAAAGCTTGTTCAGTAGCTTAGCTTTTATTCGTCAGCTTTTGTTCTTTTTGGTTTAAGCTATATCGCACTGAGTTTAGTTGGTAGCGCCATGCTGTGGTCTAGGTTAAACTATTGTGACCTTGGTATTTACATCCATGATCTAGAGTAGAACTCTCTAAATGCCTCTTGTTGGAAAATACCAATAAATTGATATTTTTGAAATACAATAATTAGAAAATGTCCATGGCTCACAATAAATGAGTGAATTGTCCACATAAATGGCAAGGCTCGAGTGAATGTCACGCTCGAGTGAATGTCACGATTCAAGTGAATGGCCTATAAATGACTTATGGCCCGAATTGATAAATCGGCTAATTGACATTACAACAGGTGACTCGACGCTCGAGTCACTCGAGATCTAGAGTAATTCAAACTAATCCAAGTCAATTAAAAATCATGCAGCTCGAGAGGCAAATAACTCGCCACTCGGGTAGACCTACTCGAGTACAGTAGAGCTAGACAGGTAGACCTACTCGGGTACAATAGATCTACTCATGTAGACCTACTCGGGTGTAATACTTCTACTCATAACTTGAGTCACTCATAACTCGAGCTACTCGCTTCTCCAGAACTTCGGATATTCTTCCACTTAACTGGTGTCGACTACTCTTAACCAGATACTCGGGTGATGATACAAACTACTCATTCCACTGGTGACTTGAATATGAACCATGAAGAATGTTAAGTATTTGAATCATAGATTTCTTAACCTGAACCAAACAATAAAGCTTGTTGAGATGCCCAAAAGACTCACTCACTCGAGTTACTCGAGTAACCTGAGTTGCTCAAGTGGCCCAATTTTACTCCATCAGTAAATCGGACATACAGCTCCAAGTTACTCAAGTTAAAAGAAGACACATACTTGGCCTACTCAAATTATTGGGGATCCGAGCTGCTGGGACCCCTATAACTCGGCCATCTAATATTGCTGCTCATTGTACAGAGGCAGAAGACATTCCATATCACAGACTATGAAGCGTAGCCTTGATTACAAATGAAGACATTCTGTAGCACAGACTATGAAGCGTAGTAGCTCTGACTACTTGCCATAGCATTGACAATGAAGACGGCACATACTATATTATTACCATGGCACAGACCATGACGACAGCACAGACTGTATGACACAGCACAGATAGTATTATTGCCACGACATGAGTCGTGAAGACAGCACAAATTGTAACGTAGCTCTAACTACCTAATCATGACGACATAGCACCGACTATGTGGCCCAGCACAAATTGAATAGCCAAGATATAGCACAGACTATATGATTATAGATTTCTCTAATAATCGAAAGACTATCCCAGAGAAAATGAAGACAATGGCAGTACAATCCTGCACGGGACGTTGGTGTTGGAACGCGAAAGAAAAATTAAGAACCGGCGCTGTGACCGTAAAAAATGGCGCTTGAATTTTTCATGAAAAATGATAACATTAAACTGATATATTATTATTAAATATACCTTCAAGAAACTTGTTCAAGTTTCTT